>CAMZMU010000126.1:8980413-9264445 GCA_947311845.1 Poa pratensis
GAGGAACAGTCATCAGACCAGAACAGACTGAGCGTAGATATTCAGGTGGGCCCAGCTCCCTCTTCCAACGAGCCCAGAGAACATGCACCCAACGCCGTTGAAAGCGATCAGCCATTCATGTGGGTCCCACACAGCGCCATCCAAACACCCCGCAGATTCCCACTGCACTTTGTAGTTTCCCTTGTTATTTATACCCTCCCGCGCCCGCCATCGCTCACGCACCGCCGCCGCCGCACTCCCCTGCTCCCGCAAAGCTTTGCTCGGCCCCTCTCCGACGTCACGCCTCCCCACACACGCACGGCAGCAACCGAGAAGAAGAATACGAAGGACTGCACCGATCCGCTTCCGGTCAGCGTCGGTCACCGTCGCCGTCGCCGTCGCCGGAGGATATAATGGCTCGGCCGCAGCAGCGGTACCGCGGTGTGCGGCAGCGCCACTGGGGATCATGGGTCTCCGAGATCCGACACCCTCTCCTGTGCGTACGCGTGCGTCGTCGTGATTCTTGGTCGTTAACGGGTCTCGATCTTCTGTCGCGGCTGACGGTGATGCGTGGTGGGATTGGTTGCAGGAAGACGCGGATATGGCTGGGCACCTTCGAGACGGCGGAGGACGCGGCGCGGGCCTACGACGAGGCGGCGCGGATCATGTGCGGCCCGCGCGCGCGCACCAACTTCCCTCCCCCCGCCGCGTCCTCGTTCCTCTCCGCCGCGCTCATCGCGAAGCTCCACCGGTACAACCTGGCGTCCGTGCATGCGGCGCAGCGCCAGAGGGAGGCCGCTGCAGCAGCAGCAGCCTCGGCGGCGGCGGCGGCTGCCGTAATGCCCCTCTGCGGCGTCGGCGATGCGGGGTCGATGTCGTCGTCCTCGTCTTCGTCGGGCGCGGTGGGATGGGGGGGCGGCTGCTGGAGGAGCAGCACGTGGAGCAGATGATCGAGGAGCTGCTCGACTCCGACTTCTCCATGGAGACCGGCCACTAGATCGAGCGATGTCCGGCGCCCCGTGCTCTGCTTCCTCTGTTTCTTCCTTGGCGCGAAAGGCCACCATACCTGCATGCCCGCGTACCAGCACGCTTGTAGCTGCAGAGTACAGTGAGCCACTACGTGAAGACTGAAGAAATCATGTTAGTTAGTTTGCCCAAGAGTTGTTCTAAACTGCACCACCAGTAGATGTACAGTACCTAGTATTAGCGGCAGAAGAAAGTACTGCAGTAACAAATTTGAGCCCTTTCTATTTTTCGCGGTGCTCGGCTTAATTACCTATGTGATCTCAGTCCATGAGTTTGTGTACTACACCGGGCTCCGGAATTCCGGATGGTTTATTGACAGGACCATGAAGGTGGCTTGACTGAAAATGATATCTGTGGCGGCGTGCTCCTGAATTTGCTAGTAGTAGCTCTCGAGCTGACGCGTCGAAAGTCCCCTCCAGGGGCGGAGCCAGGATTCGGACATAGGGGGTGCAAAAAGTCGACGACCATCAAAGTGAATAAACATAATAAAATATTAAGTCCAAAATATATTATTGAAAATCTATATAAATATCCAAATATATATGCTCGACCCTTGGAAACAAATCTAATAGTAATATAGCGCTTGAAGTTGAATCAATCCGCTTTAAAAGAAATCTACTCCCTGATGGTCCCTTTCTCTTCATCTTTTAGCACGACAAAATGATAAAAGACACCCTTTTATAAAATAATCTACTGGTTCGTATGCTAATGAATCAGATCAAGTGACTAAGATTTTAATTCGATCAAGACAGTGCTAATATAGAACAAACAACAGTCAGCTGATACCTTCATGTGTCCCGGAGCAATGTTGAACTCTTTGTCTCTAATTGCCGGCAATCTGGCCGTAGACCGCGGGCGCGGGAGCGGAATTACACGGCGAACGCAGAACGGCGGCAGCAGCGACGGCGAGCGCCCTAGGTCTTGGCAAGGAGATGAGGAGACGGACAGGCAGAAAAGCAGGCATAACTTTCGATCGATTAGATTGATAGGTTGGAGCCTACGTCCATACTTCACGATGGCCTAAGCCTGATACGTGGGCTGTTGTGTATTGGGCTTAGTTACCTCTGTATGGAATGGATCAATTAGTTAACAATGGGCTAATTAAGTGTGATTACATCCGGCCATTAGCACACTGCACGTCTGCACACACGTTTGATGCAATGACGTATGTAGTTCAGTATATATCTCTAGTATTACCTACTGAAAATCCATGAGGGGGGCGAACGGTTTGGGGGGGGTCGGACCCCTGCTAGCACCCCCTGGATCCACCCCTGGTCCCCTCGCGTTCAAAACATCACGACATGAACTTCAGGTCCACTAATCGCCGATTGACTTGGCCAAGAAGAGACAACAGCAGGAACTGATACATAGAGGTGGAAACGGATCGGACGAGAATCGGATAGTATCCTTCCCACATCCGTCTCCATATTTTCAATATGAAAATAAATACGGATATTGTCGGATACGAATGCGGAGTGGAATACCCGAATACAAATGTGGATCGGATGTTTTCTCAATTCGTAATGGAAACAAAAATATCAAAATAATACACTCATGTCTTATAGCAAGTCAACTATAACACGATACGGTGATAAATATAGCTATGTACTACACAATAGTTTAAAGTTCAATTGCAGAAATTAATTTGACAACTTTCTTACTCTTGTTAGTTGGAAAATTGCCATATCGAACTAGAATTGCCAAAATTGGCTAACATAATTCTATTCGGATACAGATATATCCATTTTCATATCTATATTTCTTTCAAAATTCAATATCACATTTGTATTTGTATTTATAAAAACGAATCCGGATATTTTCCACTTCCATTTCTATTCGTTCTGATTAAGATATTTACCACTTCCATTTTCTATTTCTCGAATACGAATGTCGGATAATACGGATTATCCGCTACCAGTTCCCACCTGTAGCGACCCACACCTGCCACAACTAGGGTGGCAAATGCACGTCTTGGCTTGGCGCGAGTAAAGCATCACTTTACCAACATCTCGCCCATCAGAGTAGCATAACAGAAGCACGGCAGTGGATTCAATAAATAAACATTTGAATTACTTTTACAAATCAAATTACAACTCGCCTCTTACAAGAACTACAAGAACAATGGCCTAAATGCTACAATCTCCAGATAGACACCAGCTAGATTGCTTGTTGAAGTCCAAGTAATAGTCGACGGCTTCTTCTCCTTTAACGGTTGCCTGCTCCTCGAACTCCTCTTCAACGTCCGGGTATTCCGCTTCAGTATCTACCGGCTCACATCCTAAGCAGGGGGAGGAATTTACGTATGAGTACACGGAGGTACTCAACAAGTCCAGATAAGGTGTTTGATGCACTAACATCTACTAAGACCAATGGTCCAGAAGTATAATGATTTTTGAAAACATTTCTAGGAAAGGTCAAGTTTTATTTATGAAATCTATGATCTTCTTGTCTCACGAGCTGCTAGAATCCCCTGTGGATTCCTTTCTCGCCACGTTCGCAGCTCCTTCCCGGAACAGGGAGTGACATGCCACAATTTGATACACTCTGCAGAGGTGCGTTACTTTACCCACAGACGATCCGCAATCCGGGTGACCGTGCCCTGCACTCACTACCAGACTTTGGATCACAAAGCTGTTTCACCCCCCTTGTTTGACATGCCTCGCATCGCAGCTGGCAGAACCAGCTACCCGTCCATAACGTGGCTACAGTAGAGCCCTCTTGCAGTTGGTCGCCAAATAGGCCACTCCCAAACTGCGACAGTTGGTCGCCAAATAGGCCACTCCCAAACTATCATCCCTGGGTGACATGCCTTATAAGGTGGTATTTCTCCAGCTCAGCCTCGCCCATACAGGTCGTGTGGTTAACGCTGTCGCTACGGCGCTTGAGCACAAGAAGGCAATTGTTATTAACCTACTCGTGATATCCCTTGTAGCCGAACCCGCTTCCAATGGCTTGACAGCCTCCAAACAAGGGTTCGAACTACCAGCCATAACAGTTCACCGACTGCTCCATCAGTCGATCAACAAGTTCCATATCATATTATTCATAACATATATTTTTCTTTGATGCAGGTGATATCACAGATAGTAAGTTGCAAATACTTTGATAAAAATAATCAAGCGGACATGAGCTGAACTTGCCTGAGATATCCGAAAGTTAGCAGAACCATAAAGATTCAATTCATCCATAAAAACTCCAGATTGACCAGAACTGGAAAAGGTGAATGAAGTCCAATCAACACTAACACACAGGGGCACAACATAGAGTATGATGCAGATGCAGATGTATGTGCTATAGATATGTTCTTGGTTGAGATGCACTGTTGATTATTAGCTCACTTCAAAGTCAGGATATGATCAATTTCACATAATAAGTAGAACCTCCAACTAAAAATCCCTAAGGAGATATTACACAGTTGGATTTATGGATGGTTTTTTGATTCAGGTTTGTACTTAGCTTTCTCAAGCAATTGCAGAGTAGAGTACATGAGTTGTTTTCTTGGTCTAGCTAGATCAATTTCATTAACCTCATGAACTGAAGTGACCTGGTCTAGTACTCGGCTCCTGTGACTAAACAAAAGAGTACATGTTATACGGATCATCGGGAAGTGGTACTCTGCTGTTCCAGAACTACATGGTTCAGCAAAACAGTGGTCAAGCGAGTTACATGCTTCTAATTATTTGGATCCTAGTAAGGTACTAGTTAGCAGCTCCAAAACTACAGGTTGCAAGCAAACTGATGTAATTTCTGAACCTAGAGTGATAAATACAAAATATGGCTCACTTAGCTGTGTAGCCTGAAGATTTTAGGAAGTTGAATTCCTATGTCGGAAACAAAATACATGTGCTACATGGTTCTCTGAATATTGGTTGATCAGTGCAACTAAATTATGGTACAGATGTACAATTACTACTCTGAAATCTGAGCACTACAATCCTATGTATACTTGCTGATGGTTTTCAATGAAAAAGTTCAGTTCATAATTTATTTGTACAGCAAGATTAGCAACCAGCAAAGCATACATGTATAGAGCAAGCTACAGCAGTTTTGACCTTCAGGACATGAGCTACTGTATTTACAGAAATAAACCTGTAGTTCACATCTTGCTAAATCATTACTCAAATGCACATGCACTAGCAGCTACTATTTTCGATGACAGAAATCCTCACATGAGAAATATTTCTGCAGCTACTTAGACTTTGCAAATGTTCATGTGTGGCGGTTAGTGACTTTGGATCTAAAATGGTTCAGTTTAGCTAACACTTGTACAACAGTCTTTAGTGCAGGTATGCAAGCAAGTCAATTATAAACAGAGGAATATCTAAGCACTTTTCAGTTTCTAATCAGAGAACAATTAAGTTCCCAAAGGCAACGATGGGCATCTTCTATTACTTTACTAGATGAAGTCTCCGTACACTAATCATATGGTTTTGTTTTACCTCTAACTACACATCTAAATAATAAGCAAGTCAGACATGCATCCATTTGATTCATATTCGTGGTGTCCTCCAGTGCAAGGTATACCTGACAGGTTGGGGCATTTGAGAATGTCTCAAATTGGTTGGGGATGGACTTTGGTCGCCTATGAAATTCATCCTATCCAGCTACGTTATGAACAGCAGGTGCCGCCGACAGGTTCCGCGTGCTCCGGCGACGATGGTGGCGCCAGGTCCGGCGGCTCGCCACTTGTTGCTCACGGTCCTTCACCTCCACCGATGGCTCACGGTCCTTCACCTCCACCGAGCCATGCTTGCCGCTCGCCGCCTCCGCTGCCGCCGACGGACAGCACATGGATCTCGAACTTGAGCAGAGGTTCTTCTCCAGACAGTCTAGAGAGTCTCTCCCCATCTTCCTCTTGTAATATGGTGATGGGTCTCCTAGGTCGATGCCCTGGCACAGGAGCTAAACCTTCGGTGGGGAATAGCTAAAGAGAAGAACAGGGCCTAGAGGAAGCTACAGTGGGGAAGTTGATTGAATCGATCTCTTCAATATAAGCTTCTACAGGAGTATGAGGTGTCCTATTTGAGTACGGTGGCTCTTCCTCTAGTTGCCAGCACCTCCTGTGGTTATTTTGCCTAATCGGTGGGATAGGCTCTCATAAAAACACAAGAACTAACACAGTGGACTGTTACTCGGTCCGGTAAAGATAAATGGTAGTATTTTGATATTTTCATGGATTTCATATCTGCACATGATAGGATAATTAAAATAAGACTGATCAATTGTGGTATATATTTTAACACGCTACTACAATGTGTGTTGATAGCAAATTGATTTTACTAGGAAATTGTTCCTTGGAAACAAATTATTAATATAGATTCTTTCAAATGCAATTATTATGGTTTATCACTCGGTCTATTTCCCCTCGCCACGATTTTGCGAGTTAGGCAAATTATACCGACAGAAAAACTAATCTCGGAAAATAGCTTTCTCAAAAATATAATTTTACAGACAACAAGAATTCCAGGACATGGTCTAGAGCGCACATGCTCAACGCCCATATCCAAAGTAATTTTCCCTTCGATTTCTCGAGTCACATATTTCCAACATTCAACGCTCAATCAACAAGGTGATAATTAACGAGGCATTTATACACATGCATTAGTTCCTTTTTATTTGTTTCAGAGTGTGATGGTTTTCGGATTACTTGAGTTCAATTTTCTTATGCCTGTATGGAATGCATGCAATGCATGACAATCAATAGTTCACACATCTGGTATATGGTTATAGCCATTGCCGCAACAGTATTGGTTAACCTAGCAGAATATAATATCGCTAAAGCACAAAAGAAAATTTCTAGCCCGCATTTTAATAAACTAGTTATAAATATCTGGGGTATTACACCACCCCTACTGATACAACACTTCCAGTATGTTGACCCGCACACGCGATCCATCCACGATACCTAGATTCCTCGACATGGTGGCACAAGAGACTCCTTTGCTCCCCAACTTGGCCGGTAGGGATGCGAAAGTGGGATAAGTGTGGGATGGTAGTTTTTTTCACATGGTGGGTAGGGCACCCAAATCTCAAGAGAATTTTGAGGTTCAACATGATCTCTGCAGCACGTGCCAATATTTTTTTTATTGTTATTTGTTGGCGTGCCTCCATCGACACCGTCAGCAACATCGTCGTCTTAAACCCCTTCTTTTGAGCCTTTGCGAGCAAGATAGTCAGCCTATTCTGGTGATGCGAGGGCATTTGTCTGTCTAGATTGGTGTGGTGCCCCGCCGATAAGCTTGACGCGATTGTTAATCTCCTTCATACCGGTGCTCTACTATTACGAAAATTCAAATTATTCTTGACAGATCTTTGTCAGGTACTTGACTGGGTGAAATTTTCGGTGTTGTCCTTCACCAGCGAGCTATGGGCGCAACGAGGCTATTCAAGATTTTCATGTTGGTTTTATTCCCCTTGTGTCTGATTTTTCTACGTGTCTGGGTTCAGTTAGAACATTATCTGGGTTATAAATATTATTCTCATTATCCAATATTAATCCGGATTTAATTTGAAAAATTCTTTAAGAAGAAGAGTAAACTTTGTTGTAACGATTTCAGTTTGGCAATTCATGGGGGTTGTCATCACAAGGAGTTGTGGGCCTTCTAGTGGGCCTCGTGAGCGCCGTATCCCAAAAACCCAAAGCCCCGCTATTTTTCATCAATCCCCGCTTGCCCGTTCAAAAACAAGAGAAGAAAAACTAGAGATGGGGAAAGACAGAATTGTCCCCAACGGAAATCCAACAAGAGGCCGCGCCGGCTCGACTGCTCCTCCGCCGCCCTCCACCGCCGGTCCTCCTCCCTGCAGGTCCCCTTCGGCGCTCACCGTCCGCCTTGCCCTCTCCAGTTCCGCCAGCCCAGGAGCTCCGGGTGGGTGGTAGCACTGGTAGGCCGACGAGCAGGAGCGGAAGGCGGCGGTGAAACCCCGGCGACGACGGCACGGGTAATGCTCGCATCCATTCTCTTCTCCATCGCCTCCCCACCTCCGGTCCTCTTCCCATGCGCAGCGGCCCTCTCCTCCTGAATCCGCTCACTCTCTCGACTCAGGGCACCTCCCTTCCCAATCCCCACCCATGGCACCTCCCCCTTCCCAATCCCCATTCCTCTCCTCTCCCATGCCCCCATGGAGACCCCTTCCCTGACCTCCCATGCCCCCTCCCCACCACCCCCCCCCCCCCCCCCCCCCCCCCCCCCCCCCCCCCACACACACACACACACACTCCTGAGCCCCTCTCCCACTCCCTCTCTCCTCCCCGTGGATTCCCCATCCAATTTGCCGTGGCCATGCCTCTCCCTACTTCTCTTAAACCCTAGAACACCAGCAAGTTCTCACCCTGCTCCTTTTTTCCCTTTGCAGGTTAATCCGAGTAGAAATTCGCAGTAATCAAGTCAAGAAAAAAGGTAACGAGAATGCATCTGCTCTGCCTTTTTGAGGTGAATTTCGCGTGTCTAGATGCAGCAGAGTGGTACGGTGTGCTCTGATTTTTTTTACTCTGAAAGCCATGCTATCGGGTACAGACAGTATAGCAAGTACCTTGTGATATGAAAATACTATATACCCCCGATTTGCACAGGACAAAGTGGTACCAAGTGCTGCGAGAATGTTGTGAACGTCCCCTTCCTCTGTCCCGATTCATTGCTTTTTTAAAGCAAGTGGTTCTTGAGCCTCTGATGGACGTGAGGAAGGCTTGGTAGTTAAGAGAGATTGCGAGGAAGTGACGGTGAAGTTATGAGCCACAGAAGTGAACTTTGAATTATGCGCTTATATTTATAGTGCGAGAAACATAGGAGATGAGAGATATGTTGACATGCTGGCATGCTGCTTTGTTTGAATGAAGGTTCCAGTTCGTGCACAGTTTTTTTTTTGTATGCTAGCACCTCGGTTTTATTCTGTGGTTGCCATTTTTTGTCAAATGAATCTGGTTACTGCCAACACATTTCTCATAATTTACTTGTATGCTTCAACTAGCAATTACACACCACAACCAAACAACATAATTGGTATTGGAACCCATTACATTTCGACACTAATTTGGTATTTCCATTCGATTCAACTTCACCGGCGCAACACTGGTATCCAAACAAGCCTGAAATTTGAACAGTAGGATCATATTAGTATGCTTGTTTTTCTTTATTCTGTCCAGATTTTTCTGGGCAGTCCAAATTTTGGCACATTTGAAAATTTTCTGGACAGCAACTTCGGATGTCATTTTATCTTTCATAAGCGCTCAGATTGGGCAGAAATTTGAACAATAGGCTCATACCAATATGCTTGTTTTTCAGTTTTCTCTTCCCAAGATCTTCCCGTGAGGCACAGGGCGATGCCGCCGAGGAAGCGGGCCAAAAAAGGGGCTGCCCCTGCCACCAAGAAGCAACAACCACCGCCACCGGAGCCACCTGGCCCCGATGCACCCGTGCAGGAGCAGCTGCAATGGCTTGCTGACCAAGAGAGTACGTGCCTCCGAGTTCTAATCACAATTTCTGAAATTCATTGTAGTTTTGATATTTATAGATATCAGTGAGACCTGTGACTCTGCGAGTTGCCGGGACTGCAGTTGTTGCCCTGATGGAATGTTGCTTTAGTATACCTTATCATACTCTCATTATGATTCATTTGAAGGAAAACTCCTGCTATTAGTATCAACGCCTGAATTTTATTCATATCTTCCTCAGTATTTAATACATTGGGAATGCATGTCATAGAGGCACATCATGCAATGATCAGGAATCTATTGTCAATCCAGTATCCTCAATAACTAGTGCAAATAAAATATTGCGAGTGATACTCATTCTCTTGGCAGTTGGCTTTAGTATGTCTTATCGTCTTATCGAACTCTTGACTATCATTTTGTAAAGGGAAAACTGCTGCTGCTATTCAATGCAACAACTTAAACTTGCTCGTTATCATCCTCGTTATTCAATACATGTCATAGATGCATGTCATAGATGCACTATCCACTTCACTATTGTAGTGATCAGGATTTCATTGCTAATCCAGTCTCTTCAATAAATAGTTGAACGTCGGAAAGCTGCCATCAGAGCTATTCAAGCAGCAGAGGTTGAGAGCGTGCTTTCTCGTCTGCGCTTGGTGCGAACCTACATTTCCAAGGAGCAAGAAGAAACATGTGCCTTGCAATATTTTCAGGAGAACTTGCCCAACTTGTCAGTTGTCCCGAATGAAAAGCTGGATGAGCTTGAGTTGAAGTGGAAAGAGTGGGATAATCACATATATGGAGACCAGAGGGATGACAAGGTTTCACGAGCTTCAATCACGTCATTGGCAACTGCTGCTGGTTTTCATTTCTCGGGAGATTCAGGTTCAAATGCTATCTACTTGTTGATGATTTACTTTTGTAGGCACCAAAGTAGCTGGGTTGAACGATTTTGTCACCTTATATGATGTGTGTGTGTGTGTGTGTGTGTGCAGTGCAGAAGAACTTCATCGAGAGCACCTTTGATTTTAACAACTTTGTAAGTATTTCTTTGTATAGTGGTATCAGATATTTTTAGTGTACTCTTCGCAACCCCTTACCATTTTCCGTTGCTTTGAAGACTTGGAGTGAGCTACCGGAAGGCCAAGCGGCAGGAGCAGCGGATTCTCTACATACACCTGGGGTTTGTGTTCAAACCCTCTTGAAACTAATTGTTATCTATATCATAAATCTGGAAGATCAAACAAATAGTTTGATGTAACCTTTCAAGCTTACACGTTGCATCATAACACAATGCTGAACAGGCCATGAGTAGCCGGCTCTCTTTTGGCATGACACCAAAGACCATAAGATTACCCAAGAACGGCGAGATGCTCTTATCTGTGCACGGGTCACCTCTCGGAATGTACAAAGAAGAAAATCTGGCAGCTATTACTGGTACGCACCGATGTTTCCCTTCACTCCTGATATCACCACCTTCTCATATAGCAGTCCGGTTTGACTAATGAAAAAACTCGTCACAGAATCTGGAAATGGAAGCGGAGAGCCGCCTGGCGATGCCACTGGCAACACAAGATAGCAGTAAGAGTGCTTAATGTTTAAGTCCCTCATTTCCTTCATTCATCTAGCTCACCGCTAATCCTTGTTGTGTCAGTTGCAGGAGCTTAACCAGACCTTGACATAAGGCTAGGAGTCCTGAATCTACATCTCCGTTGACTGAAGAAGCTGGGACCGCTAATCAGAACCCCCAACCACTCTAATTCAGGGTATCCGTCGCGTATCAACCCTCGGTGGCCCGACGAGATGCGCTGTGTTTTAGGTTAATTACCCTCTTGTGTAGTTTGATGAAGCATGTTGTAAGACCCTGGTTTCAGTCAGCTGAAACCGTTGTTCGTCGGGTGCTGTAGCACAGTGTTGTTTGTTGTTAACTTTTGCCGCCATGAAATCCGGTGAGAATAGCTGAATCTTTTGGTGCCGCGCCTATAAGCCCACATTGTGAACGTCTGTTGTCCATCAGCCTATGAGTTACCCGTTTCTGAATTGCAAGTGCATGTATCTCTCACTCGTGGTTTTTCTTTCTCTGAACCAGACCGTTTCTTATGGTCTGTGACATGCTTGGTGAGATGTTGCGGCAGCAACATGATAGTAACTCCGGCAGCGACGCGATTGGACGGTGGCGATCGTCCAAAGCATTTGAAACATTTTCAGTTCAATAAAGTCAAAAGACTATTCAAAAAAAGTTCAATAAAGTCAAAAGACTATTCAAAAAAAGTTCAATAAAGTCAAAAGTCAACAACCTCGTGGAGAAGCAATCCGCAGCCGTGGCCTCAACTCAAAGATGGGAGCCACTTTCCAGGGTGCTCACCGCAAAAACGACGGACAAGCTCCATAGCGAAGCTTTTCCAACTCGCCCCCTCCGACCGTCTCCTCCTCCTCCTCATCGCCGGCGATCGTTCCTTCGCAGCAGCGCCCTCCGTCCTCCCGCTCTCCGTCGGGGACCGGTAAGCTCCCAACGATCGCTTTGGGCGGCCGCCCCAACCGCCCTTTCTTCCCGCGCTCGGCCTCGGATCCAGATCTCTCAGAAGAACACCCCCCGTTTCCGCGCGCCCCGGGATGGAGAATGCGGAGATCGAGGCCGCCGAGGAAGGGCTGCCGGTGCCGGCGCCGCCGAACGGGCGGCGGTACCGGCCCGTGGGCTCCGACGACAGCGCCGTCATCCAGATGACCTCCATGGAGCCCGGCCGCGGCGCCTCCACCTCCGTCACCGGCCATGACGGCGTAACGCCCCAGCCGCCTAGGTGACGCATGCTTACTTCGCCTCGTATCTGTCGACCATTCCTGTTTTCTCGTCTGATATACACACGACTACTGTAAGGGTTTCGGATTCAGCACACACATGTGAAACTTCCGCGCGAACTACCATACCAGTAGTTGTGTGTGCATTGTATTGACCGTGGGTTATTTAGCCAGCCGCCTAGGTGACGCATACTTACTTCGTCTCGTCTCTCTGGGTTATTGAGCATTTCTGTTTTTGGTTTGGTTCGGATTCAGTACATGTGACACTTCGGCGTGCAAACTACCAGCATAGCTACTGCGAATTTGTATGTGTGTGCATTGTCTTGACCGTCAGCTATTTGGCCAACCTAGGTGTTCAGCTGAACAGTTGGACTCGGGGGATAGTCTGGGCGTTAGGAACTAATGAGAAGCAGTACAAACACATGGGATGTTAATTTGCAGTTTTAACTACATACTGGTTGTGGAACTGTCTGAGACTACAATTTTAGGATTTTACAGCCTTTTGGAGTTAATTTTGGCTCCCGAGCAGCAGTTTTAACTACATACTGGTTGTGGAACTGTGAGACTACAATTTTAGGATTTATAGCCTTTTGGAGGGAATTTTGGCTCCCGAGCACTAGTGTGCTCGGCATCCTGTTCGACAGACATTGACTGTGCCAAATTAGTTACTTATTTAGTTGATAAAGATGGAATACGCTGCAGCAATACGAGGGGTGTGCACTAAATGACCCTGGCAGTGGCTAGCGTTTTGTACTAAGCCTTGTAAGGGCATCGACAAGCATCGATCTGACATCTCACTAGGAGCGGATGGCCACGATAACGAGCACACTGGTGCTGGGGAGCCAAGCGGGTTTCCGCCTTTGGAGTCGCTTCTTTCATTTAAAGCTCAGGGCATCAAGAGCAAGGTTTTGTAGAATATCTTTAGTGTTAGGCACTCCACTTTTGCAATTGGGTGATGATATTGTTATCTCCTTGGTTTTGATTAATTTTGAAGGGCTGTAGTAGGAATTTCTTAGGTCATATTATACTTTCGTTTGTACTCATAAATCTACATTTGACGTCGACCTTCTATTGCTATATATCTATGGTTTAGAGTTCTGTAGTTATATTGTTAGTTGATTGATGCAACACCTGTAACTACTTGAGCGGTTAATGTTTTCCTTTAAATATCAGTTCTTGTTCTTGATCTTTGTAGTTTGGTTGGGATATTCCTCCATGTTATTTTACTTATTTGCGTTATGTATATACATCCTTTTGTTGTACGTACTGGCTTCCTTGCTCCATTTGCCATCTTGGTTGCATAATCCATGATATGTAATTAGGCATTATTTATGCAGATTTCCTAATGCGTGTTTCTTTCGATGGTCATTATATACAGAATTAGTCATAATTCTGCAGATTTCATTACAAACAGTCTAGCTACGAATTTATGAACTCGTGCTTTCTTTTATGCATATCATAGGAACCTCAAGCCTGGTGGTGCTAATCTGACTATTGATCCAAGCATGGCAGAAGGTTCTAGTGATCATGCTACATCCAGTGGAGCACAAAGGGATTCAAAGCTAGAGCTTTTTGGATTCGACTCACTTGTAAATATTTTGGGCCTCAAGAGGTATGATCCATCTTTCTATAATTTTATTTAGGTTGACTAAAAACTTGAGATCCATCTCTTTTTGTTAAGGGCACATACTTTTTCTACTAATGTATTAAGCATGTGCTCTGCAAATAAATAGTTTGTACTTTTGATTCTACTTTATGACATAACCATCTGACTGAATCGGAACAGCATGACAGGAGAACAGGTCCAAGCCCCTTCGAGTCCTAGGGAGGGAGAGGATGTAGCAATTACCCTTGGACATCCCAAGGTTGTCTCTGGTTCCAACATTTAGGATGAGTGCCATCTGTTTGGTACTCCATCACACCTTTTCTAGTTAATTGTGAATAACTAGGAGTTAGTATATCTGGACTTTAGTTAGAACTTGGGCTCAGTTAATTGCTGATTCCTTCACCTATCGTATTTGACGATTTTTACATCCCTAAATATATTTAGTCAACTATAAGTTGCCTATTTGTACATTTGAGTTTTCATACCTCATCTTCCAAAGTCGTTCAGTGTTTCGTTGGTTTCCATTGACCAGATTGTTTCTTTGTGTTTGGTTTATGTCATTTGGACATGTGAATGTTCTTGAAAATTGCATTACTTATTCTATTACTTTCATTTGGTTTGCAGGACACTGCACCTAAGTTTGGTACGTTGATGGGTGTCTTTGTGCCATGCTTGCAGAATATATTGGGAATCATTTATTATATCCGCTTTACCTGGTAAGTATTATTTGCATTTGTTTTTGCTACTGCACATCAACGTTTCGTTCCTATTTGGTTTTTGCAAAATAAATTTGCTATTTTGCCATACTGGTCACACCGTAGCGCCATTGTCATTCTTTGGCAGAAGGCCACCTGCAATATTTTCATTCCCAATTTATGAGCTTTCCCTATGGTAGAACCAAGTGAAAGTAACTGCAAAGTGTGTAAAGGTATCTTTATGCAGTGTGGGGATATTTGACTGCTCTTGCAGTATTTATCCCTGGTACCTTGGACACTTTTGTACCTTGTATGAAGTGGTATTTCAGAAAGTGTGATGCATGTACCCTTTTTCTTCATCTAAAATGTTCATTTTGTGTTATTTAACACTGACTAATATTTTTTTTTCCTTTCTGTAGGATTGTAGGTATGGCAGGCATATGGCAGTCACTTGTTTTAGTCTCATTCTGTGGTGCTTGCACATTTTTAACCGGCTTATCATTAAGTGCCATTGCAACGAATGGGGCAATGAAGGTATTGTGCTACTGGTGACAAGTTCGTGTAGTAGGGTTGATACCTGATATGCCTTATTTTTGCTGGTTCATTTTCTTCATTTCGTTTTGTGGAACCTGGTGCCAAATATGGGATTCCATTTGTATGGTTAAAGTCGATCTTGATTTGTTGGGAATACTTCGAGATCTTGCTTGATGTGCGATGCTGCTACCTCGATAAATTTCAATGTACAAGTTAGCTGATATGCATTTTGTATGATCTATAGGGTGGTGGACCATATTATCTCATTGGCCGTGCACTTGGTCCTGAAGTTGGAGTTAGTATTGGATTGTGTTTCTTTCTTGGAAACGCGGTTGCTGGATCCATGTGAGTATACACTGCAATAGCCAAGCACTTCAGTTCTCCTTTCAAATTTCGTTTATCTTTTGTTTGCTTGTATACAAACCGACGAAGTTATGAGGATATAAATATTTCTGCATCTGCTGCTTGGAAGCCGGCATCATATGAGTTTATGAAGATAGTACGTGATGAGCCGAATGATTTATAGTAGAATGTTATGTGGTGAAATTGATGGGTTTTGTTCTAGATTTTGATGCCTTTTGGCCTTGCCTGCTACCAATGAATGGTTGGTTTGCAGAGGTTCCAAATGTTGGTTATTTATAAAATAGTCTACACTTAAACCAGTATGTTTGAAAGAAATATGTCTGGATTGGAAATGATGATAGAATACAGCTGAATTAGTAATATGAACTCTTAGCTCTTCGGCCATTAGATTATCAGATAATCAATTTTTAATATGTTATAATTTTTTTATTTTGCATGTATGCTAACTCACCTGTCATTTCAGGTATGTTCTGGGTGCTGTAGAAACATTTTTGGATGCGGTTCCTTCTGCGGGATTGTTTCAAGGCAAGTTACAAGTGATATTAGTCAATGAGTTTTATTTGTATTTGCGATTGCCGAGTAGAAATGTTGAAATATTTTCCAAAAATCCAAAGTGTAGAACCTTGTACTTTAAACCTTTTGTTAGGACATAAAGAATGCATGTATTTGTTTATTTGCATTGCTAGTGGGTGAACGTTTTGTGAGGAGTCGAGAAAAGGAAGCAGAGCTACACTGTACAGTGCTTATTATTTTCTTAACATGCAATTTCATTTTTGATTTTTATTTGACTAAGTTATAGCTCTTTAATAATGCAGAGAGTGTAACAGTGGTTAACAATACCCTATTAAACGGCACAGCAACAGCTGGCACTGCAACTATATCGACTCCCAGCTTGCATGACCTTCAAGTATATGGTGTTATTGTGACCATACTGCTCTGTTTTATTGTATTCGGTGGTGTAAAAATCATCAACAAGGTTGCACCTGCCTTCTTAATACCAGTACTCTTTTCACTGTTGTGCATTTATCTTGGTGTCTTCATTGCACCAAGACATAATGCTCCAAGTAAGTACCATATGGCTTATATGCTGGATAATTATCATTGTGCATCTGTGTGCTTAATTCTAACACGGGCTTGCCTACTTAGAGGGAATCACCGGGTTGAGTCTGACCTCACTCAGAGACAACTGGGGTTCAGAATATCAACTTACAAACAATGCTGGAGTTCCTGATCCAAATGGTTCTATATATTGGGATTTCAAGTAAGCTTATATCACTTTTTAAAAACTTGAACATTATCTATCATTCCATGTAAATTTATGATGAATCTCAAGAATACTCTAGCCATTTTACACAATTTCCACTTTACCCTATGAATTTTGACAAATCATGTCAATGACCCTACTTCAACTATATTTTAATATGGTCAAGGCTAAGGGGTGTGAGTTTCCTCACAAGCATGTTCATTCTTGTACCTTTTATTTCACCTTGCACCAGGTTTTGCAAGAGTTTTCATTTTACACTACACAACAGTGTGCAATTTCCACCGGGTCCTGTAGAAAATTCTGAAGAAATTCATACATTTGTATAATGGGACGACATATATACATATAGATAAGTCTTACGGACTTCTTATATAGTTTTTCTGGTCCGGAAATGCATAACCTGATAGGTTCATTAACCGGGATATAGTGGGACATAATACCAACATTGACCCTGATCAGGCAGACCCAAGCAGCAAAACTCCCATCTATTAGATGGGGTAGTCCCTAGCCAGAAAGGTCATATGGATTCCCTCCCATCTTTTTTATTAAACAATGAAATCCACCTGCTTGCCTCCGCATCAGCAACTTTCATTAACTCACAGCTTTTGGTACCATTTGGACTAAGGTTGACAAGCTTAGGGATTTTCCTGGCTGATAAGGACCTAAGTGGAACTTCTGTATGAGTTCAGGGATCTGTTGTCTAACCTCGCGATGTTGAAGGATGAATGAATCAAACTCTATTATTGAAAACAAAGAAGTTTACGGACCTGCCAGACAATTTATTCATTTCTTCATGTCTATGCAATGCAATTTGCCAACACTTTTTTTTCAGTGCTTTGGTAGGTCTCTTTTTCCCAGCAGTCACTGGAATTATGGCTGGCTCAAACCGATCTGCTTCACTGAAAGATACACAGCGTTCAATACCTATTGGAACACTATGTGCAACTCTTACAACAACTGCTATGTACTTGTTTTCTGTGCTTCTATTTGGAGCCTTGTCCACTAGAGAAGAACTTCTAACTGATAGGTACGTGTTTTCCGATGTTGCAAGTTATACATGCTCCCACCTAAGAATTGCAAATAGTGTTTCTAGGGTTTCGAATAATTTTTATGTTTGAGTTTTGCGTTTATGTTGTCAGGGCATGATTATTTGCTCTGTCAGTAGCAAAAATATTGATTCATTACTTTGATTGCGGTCTCACAGCCACAGCTATTCGTCTGGCTGTTATGGGCATCGGGCACATAAAGTTATTTTCTTGCTAGTGCATCTTCCTTGTATGGGTAGGTCCTGTTTGAGGGTACATACTCCATGCTTTTACACTCGGAACAATCTTCTTTTTTTCCACCTTGACTAACAGAAAGTTCTATCGACTAATTGTATACATGCTTTATATCTTCTTCTCCTAATTATATACATGCTTTATATAACACACATATTTATTGGATCTGTTTTTGTCTATTCTTTTATCAAACAACTATGTTCTGACATAATGGCTGTAAGATACAGTGTAGTTCTTAGTCCCATAAGCTGCTACTTTGCTGAGTTATTTTGTGGTCAACTCATAATTTCCTTAATACTTGCAGGCTTCTTACTGCCACAGTGGCATGGCCTGCTCCAGTAGTGATTTACATTGGTATTATCCTGTCCACTTTAGGTGCAGCGCTGCAGAGTTTGACAGGGGCTCCAAGGTTACTAGCAGCAATAGCAAACGACGACATCCTTCCAGTCCTTAATTACTTTAAGGTTTCTGAAGGAGCCGAGCCTCACGCAGCAACTTTATTTACAGCATTAATCTGCATTGGATGTGTGATTATTGGGAACTTAGATTTGATTACACCCACTATCACTATGTTTTTCCTGCTGTGCTATGCTGGTGTCAACCTGTCATGCTTTCTGCTTGACTTACTTGATGCTCCTAGTTGGCGCCCTCGATGGAAACTTCACCACTGGAGTCTTTCACTTGTTGGTGCATTGCTCTGTGTCGGTATGCCATTGGACTCCTACTATTTCATTTTGTCATCCATGAAATTCATCCTGAACTGCCTGTAGTACTTTTACTGGATATTATTTTTTGTACTTCAAAATGTAATAGGCATTATCTTGAATTTTGATTGAAAAATTCTGTTCACTGTACTCCCTCCGTTCCAAAATGCATTGCGTATAGGTTTCATTAGGACAAGCCTTTGACCAACAATTACACTATTGATATGTCACTTTTGTGAAAGAAAATCATAACCACAGATAATTGTTGGTCAAAGGGCTGTCCTAATGAAATCTAATACGTGATGTATTTTGGAGCGGAGGGAGTATGATTTTTAATCCAACCAGCTTCTCGTAATCTGTACTGATGTATTTTTTACCTCGTATTACTTGTGGCCCACAGCTAGTTAAAATGCATCCTCGCATTGTGTTTATAGTCGTGCTTTCCACTTACATGGGTCTTTCTCTCAAATTTCAGTTATCATGTTTTTGATCTCTTGGTCTTTCACTGTTATCTCCCTTGCCCTTGCAAGCCTCATCTATTATTACGTGAGTATAAAAGGGAAGGCTGGAGACTGGGGAGATGGGTTCAAGAGTGCGTACTTTCAGTTGGCACTGCGAAGTCTCAGATCGCTAGGAGGTACGATTTTCTGCATGGCAAAGAAAATAGTCATTTCTAAACTATAGAAACTCGTTATTCTAAGTCTCACTTCATTCATTGTTCTTCTCACAGCAAACCAAGTTCATCCTAAGAATTGGTACCCCATTCCTCTGATATTATGCCGCCCTTGGGGTAAACTTCCAGAAAATGTCCCTTGTCATCCAAAACTTGCGGATTTCGCCAATTGTATGAAGAAGAAGGGCCGTGGTATGTCAATATTTGTCTCGACAATTGATGGTGATTATCACGAACTGGCTGAGGACGCTAAGACTGCCTGTCATCAGCTGGAAGCCTACATCGAGTACAAACGCTGCGAGGGTGTTGCGGAGATCATTGTAGCACCTTCAATGTCTGAGGCCTTCCGCAGCATTGTGCAGACGATGGGCCTAGGTAACTTGAAGCCGAATATTGTCGTGGTGCGGTACCCTGAGATCTGGCGCCGTGAGAATCTGACAGAGATACCATCAACATTTGTCAGCATAATAAATGACTGCATCATTGCTAACAAGGCAGTTGTCATTGTGAAGGGTCTGGATGAGTGGCCTAATGAGTTCCAGAGACAGTATGGGACTATTGACCTGTACTGGATTGTGAGGGATGGTGGGTTGATGCTTCTTCTGTCTCAGCTCCTGCTCACGAAAGCGACCTTTGAAAGCTGCAAGATTCAAGTCTTCTGCATAGCTGAAGAGGACACTGACGCTGAAGAGCTGAAGACTGATGTCAAAAAGTTCCTGTATGATCTTAGGATGCATGCTGAGGTCATCGTCGTGACTATGAAGTCATGGGAGTCTCACTTGGAGAGCAGCAGCAGTAGCAGTGGCCCTCAGCAGCCAGACGATTCCCAAGAGGCGTACAGAAGTGCGCAGCGAAGGATCAGCGCATACCTTTCCGAGATGAGGGAAACAACGCAGAGAGAAGGACGGCCGCAGATGGTCGACGGGAAGCAAGCTGTTGTGAACGAACAGAAGGTGGATAAGTTCCTCTACACGATGCTGAAGCTAAACTCCACGATACTCAGGTACTCCAGAATGGCGGCCGTGGTGCTGGTGAGCCTCCCTCCGCCGCCGCTGAACCACCCTGCGTATTTCTACATGGAGTACATGGATCTGCTCGTCGAGAACGTCCCACGCATGTTGATAGTTAGAGGATACAGGAAAGATGTCGTCACGTTCTTCACATGATTAGTCACATGATTAGTCGTGTACTTTTGGAAGACCGAGGCTCCATTTGGTTGTTGTACCATCATAGAAGAAAGGATGCGGGAGATTTGCGCAGATTCTACTACGGCTGAAGTTTTTTGGGAGATTAGGTGCGTGGATTATAGCATCTTTATTCTTTTTCTGGACAGAACAGATGAATAGCTGGTCATTACGAATTTTGTACCGTGTTGTCCACCATACTTAGCAGTTTAGAAACACAACGCTCCCCTTTGTCGCCAAAACAGTAGCAATAGCGATTCTGTTTGTGTCAGCTGATGGAAGGAGCGAATACGGATCCATGGTTATGGGCTGTAATTAGAGAATATTCTGTTAATGCCCTTTCAGATCTGATTGGTGATGCATTTCCGTGGGTAAATGTGAAACATTAGCTGAAGTTGTGTTGAATGCAGAGTTTTTGCAAGTGCTATTAGGGGAATTCTGGTTGGAGTACCTGGTATTTTCCCACTAACAGCCTCTTTAATTTCGTAGGATAGGAAAATCG
The DNA here is from genome assembly GCA_947311845.1 of Poa pratensis. Taxonomy (NCBI): domain Eukaryota; kingdom Viridiplantae; phylum Streptophyta; class Magnoliopsida; order Poales; family Poaceae; genus Poa; species Poa pratensis. Next base: position 9,001,448 of record CAMZMU010000126.1, read on the forward strand.
TAAGAATGGGAAAATCGTGGGATTCTAATGTCATGCACATCTTCAATCCTATACGATTTTGCATACACCAAAGTTTGTTTGATTGATTCCACCAAAGGAATTGTAAAATGAGCTGATTCCATGAAACGAATTGTAAAATGAGCTTGGAATGCATGTTAGATTTTTCCTATGGGAAGCAGTACAAATGATTTCTATAGGATTTTTTCAAAATTTTCATGTAGGATCCAATCTTACAGATGATCAAGATAGGAAAATTTCCTATTCATTTCTCCACAAATCCTTTGCAATTCATTTGAATCAAAGGCGCCCATCATCCCCTTGTCAGGAGGCAAGGTGATTTAATATATCGGAGGGAGTAGAAGATTTCATATATACCACGAGAAGATGACATCTCAAATGGTGATCATCATCAAGATTGGGAAGTGCAAATTCAAGTGGAGCGAGATCATATGCTTGAAGCTTACCATCCATTTCGTAATAACGGATGGTAATGGAAAAGTGAGGATGTGCATAAGTGAGGCTCTCACAGAGTTGAGTATGGAGAAGCAATTTGTGAGTCTTCATCAAGCGAGTGCACTTAACAAAAGTGTTCCAACTTGAGGTGGACATGATCGTCATCATCTATCTCAAGAGAAATGTTCACAAGGAAAATGTATAACCTTGATAGGTTTCTATTTTACTGGCCTTAAGGTTGATTTAGGGAGACCGAGTTATATGATCTATAATTGTACTATCGGGGGGGGGGGGGGGGGGGGGGGATCTCGAGTGAGTATGTTGACCGTATCGTTCGTAGATAATTCAAACCTTTGCATCCCTAGCATCACCTTTTTTGTTTTTTCTCTATTTGAGGTTTTGTAGCTTGTCATGGTTTTCAAGATAAGCTCAAGCCAGTAAAGGATTTTGTATGAAAATTTGTTGCGTTTTAAAGTTGAGTTTTTGTCAGTTTTTTATATAGAGGTCTAACCTTTCCTCTTGTGGCTTTATCCTATTTTGTTGGTATTTGGGGTTTCTCTGTATGGTATTCTAGATCTTGTTTATAGCTTAAAAAGAAGCCCAAATTCATTGAAATCAGAGTCTGAATGCTCAAGTTCTGGTTGCTTCATATTAATCTTCATGTTAGTTTTCAGAGGGTTCTACTAAGGATCATAGCTAGTTCACCTCATGTTCCTAAGCATAGGTTATACCGAAACCCGCAACCAGTTCTACCTCATGTTAAAAAAAGTTGTTCATCTTTCACCAAAATGATGCATAAGAGATTTTCGATGAATTCATGTTTATAGAGTATGAATCTAACTAAGCACGCAATGAAGCTTCACGTCCGTTTTAGGAGATCTTAGCCTCTTTTTATAGTACAAAATTTCTTATGTTAGACCCATAGTTCTTACCTCCGCCTTCAGATTCTTCTTTATATCTTGAGCCTCAATCTTACATGAATCGTGAACGTTTTTGTCCGAGCTATCTTCACTCCATTCGGAGGGGCCAACTTTTTCAATTTATCGAGTCTCAATCTTCCATAATCTTCAGTCTTTTCGTTTCGCATCATCTTTATTCCATTTCCGACCCCTTATCTTACGTATCATCCAAAGGGGCCCACGACCCAAACCAAATACGCTCTGTTTAATAAAACAAATAATTCGGGTAAGGTGTTTTGGCTCCCGAGAACACCTGCTCCTGCCCCATTAAAAAAATCGAAAAACAATAGTAAAACATTCTGAAAATGCTGAATTTTGTTTGTGATGAACCGATACAAGTTTTCTACAAACATGCCAAATTTCATGGTAAAATGACACTCGTGGTGCTCGGTGCAAAAAATAAAATAAAATCAGTGCTATGAAAAACTATATTTGTAAGTCTCCTTTTTGTCAGTGATATGTTTTTTTTTTGCACCGAGCACTAGGAATGTCATTTCACCACGAAACTTGGCATGTTTGTCGAAAACTTTTATATGTTCATCATAAAAAAATTCAGAATTTTTCAAAATGTTTAACTATTTTTTCGATTTTTTAATAGCATGTGAGCTCTGGGAGGCAAACTGAATTTCTGAAATAATTCGAGCTTTGTTTTGTAAACGGTACCAAAGTCGTGACGGAACGGGACCTGGTTCCCACACGACCAGGCCGCCAGGAGGCAACCGATCGATCGAGAGCCCAACACGATTACACGACACATCAAGCAAAGCTTCCTCCGAGCCTCTTCCTTCCTGTTCATCCGGCGGAAACCCGGTCGCCTCCGCCGCACGCCACCCCAAGCAAAACCCCCCGCACCGGCGAGTCCAGCCGCCCCCCTCCACCTCGACGGCGTTGCGGCCGCCCAAGGAGGAGCGCTGCGGCGGCGGCGGCGGCGGCGATGGGGAACAAGATCGCGCGGACGACGCAGGCGTCGGCGACGGAGTACTACCTGCACGACCTGCCCTCCACCTACAACCTCGTGCTCCTCGACGTCGTCTCCCGCGGCCGCTTCCTCAAGTCCGTCCTCTGCAAGCACGACGAGGGCCTCCTCCTCGTCAAGGTCTACTTCAAGCGCGCAGGGGAGCCACTCGACCTCAAGGTACCCTACTAACATCATCCGTCCTCTTTCGATTTGGGCGGTCCTGAGATTGACTCGTTCTCTGTCGCGCAGGAGCATGAGCGGAGGCTGGAGCGGATCCGGAGGGCGTTCCAGGGGCTCGAGGGATCCCACGTCTTGCCCTTCCAGGTCAGGACTCTATGAAGTTTCTTTCACCTGTATGTACATTACGAACGACGGAGCGATTGATTACTAGTTGTGCGTTATTCTGTGGCGTTTAGCGATTGTTGTTATGTCATGTGTACGGCTTCAGCCGAGGCAGCAATTAAGGTTGGATTTAGAGTAAATTGGCTTCAGGGCTTGCTTGCTTTGCTTGTTAGTATATCATTTAGGCGCTTCTACTTCCGGGACTACGATGTTAGGTTAAATTCTAATTTTCAGGCTATCATTTAGCAGTCTGGAGTATGCTCACTTACTTTGCTGTTTTCGCATACCATTGTACATGCATGAGCATTGAAATATGGCATTACATATCAACGTGGAGAGAGATGTTTTATCACGCAGACGTGTTTTCTCTCTCCCTTTGTTGACGTGCTGGCATGACTAAATGTTTTTCAGGTCTGGTTTCAAACGGATAAGGCAGCATATCTCCTGAGGCAGTACTTCTACAGCAATCTGCATGATAGACTTAGCACACGCCCTTTCCTCAGTCAAATTGAGAAGAAATGGCTTGCTTTTCAGGTCAGCCCCCTTCCTTCCTTGTCGCCTCTGTTGAATGGTCATTAATATTAGAAGGGTGAAGGAGTCGATCATGCTGGTGACTATAGGAAGTTGTACAGTCTCTCTGATAAGTGTAGGCTTAAATCTCGCATCTCAAATTAGTGGGACATGTAAGGGTCATTTTTCGTTCCTTTCCTTTCCAGATATGGTTTTCGACTTAGCTCATTTGGTTGTGCAGTTAATCCATGCCGTGGAGCAGAGCCATAGTAAGGGATTTTGCCATGGTGAGAAGGTTTTCTCCAAGTTATACCAGCAGTAGTTTTTTCTCTTTCATTGATATTTACACTGTTATTTCTGTCAGGTGACATAAAATGTGAGAATGTACTCGTTACCTCATGGAATTGGCTGTACCTCACGGACTTTGCATCTTTTAAACCAACTTACATCCCGGATGATGATCCATCTGATTTTTCGTTCTTCTTTGACACTGGAGGAAGGCGAAGATGCTATCTAGCACCCGAAGTTAGTCCCTTCACTAAGATTATATTCCAAATTTCTATGTTCTTTTATGTGCTGTATTTCAGTTTGATTGCTCTCATTGGTGTAACTGTTGCATCTTTAGTAATACTTTTTCTTACAGTATCTAGTTATTTATTAATAGATGCTCTTCACCAATATACTTGCTCTAACTGTATCTACATCATTTTAAATAAGGAAGGGTACAACCGGAAAACCATAATTAATAGATGATTTGGTAAGAACATACGCCTTGTAGAATAATTAACAAAAACAATGGCCCTGTAATATGAAATAGAGGGAGTAGAAGAATGTTGCAGTAGAAAGACCGGTGTAATGATGCCGTCCAAAAGCTCATTCTTATTACCATGGCTGGAAGCACTCATTTGATAATTTCATTGATGGAATCTGACATTGTTACTGCGATGGAATCGCATCAATAGCATGTCTGTGGTGTACAAGGAAAATAAAAACATACTTCATTTTGAAGGGCAGTCCTTGCATTTTGTTAGGCACTGTACTTTTCTGCTATATCTTTGAGCACCTCTAACTTCTTTTAAATAACATATATGTTGTTTGTACTGTGAAAAAAAACTGAACTCTTTTTTTTCTCCAGAGATTCCATGAACATGGTGGTGAGTCACAAATTTCAGCAGATGCACCTTTGCAACCATCTATGGACATATTTTCTATCGGGTATGTGGCGTTGTCTTGCTGAAGGTTTTGTTACTTTTGTTGACAGTTGTGTTGTTTCATTCGGACATGGGTGCTTCCCATTTCACATATTAATGACCTCTTTATCTTTATATGACAAAACTGGAATTTTCTTGTGAGACGATATCTTATGATTATTGGAAGCTTACTCTCATAAGTTCATGCGCAAGCAAAAACTACCTGCTGTGTCAGCAGTATCAGTGCCGTCCATGATGTATTTTGCTGCGATGCACTGTATTTTAACCTTGACATAATGTGCCATTCAGTGAAGTACTGAATTTTACCAATAGACCAGGGAAGGATTTGAAACTGTTTTGGATTCATTTGAGGTTGCATGCATATTAAAAAATATTGCATCGAATATAATTTTTCTAAAGATTGAAGAGTTCTGTTCAGTTAGAAATCAGAAGGTTGTTACTTGTTACTTTTAAAGAAATGTTATTTCCCCTGTGTTTCTTCACTAGCTACTTATATTTTCTGCAGTACTCTATGCTAAAACTATAAATCTAAGTGATGTATTTCACGAAAGGGTAAACTATTGGCCTTCTTTCCAGGTGTGTTCTTGCTGAACTTTTCCTGGAGGGTCAGCCACTCTTTGAGCTTTCACAACTTCTCGCTTATCGGCGTGGCCAGTATGACCCTATGCATACCCTAGAAAAGGTTTTTTTTCTCTTCTTCCTTGCTCTTTTGAATAGTTTTCGTGTTTGTTCTAAATTACTTCGGAGTTGGTTTTCTAATATAGAATGTCTGGTATTCACTTCTGAGCAACTGTACATCCGCGTTGCTCCATGGTACCTGCAGAATTACTTCTTGGTATAGGACCTATAACATCATTACTTGTTTTTCCCAAGCCCTAAGAGGATAAATATGGACGATTTTAAGTGGACGATTCATTGCAGAATTTAATGCAATTGTAGAACTTCAACTGATGATAAAGTTTCCATGTCTGCAAGTCCCATTAATTGAGTGAGCAATGGGGTACTTGGTATTCAAGCTAATCAACTAGCGTTAATTGACCAACCTAAGGGTCTGAATAGTCTTTCGTGTAAAAAGATATTTCCTGTGTGTAGCTAAATCAATTAAAATTAGGTACACATTCCTTATTTGCGATTCATTCGTGAAACATATGTACTAAAATGCATAGTGTAAGGAGTAAGCTTAGATCTTTGCTTATGAAAATGCTTTCATTTGTGTACAATGTCCCACTGGTTCTGCTGCATTTTATTGACGTTATCCAATACTAGGAAAAATGCCCGTGCGTTGCAACGGCTTTAGAAGAAGTAGATACATGCCTAAAATTTTGGAAAACAACATGTGCATTGAAACGGGAGAAAAAAATCTGGGTGTATATGTTGTACCTCGGCCACAGTTGCAACACCGGTGATGGCCATGACCCGCGACGGCCACGGGTTAGTTTTTATTGGCTAATTTATAGATTTTGGAGAATTTCATCACTGGATATAATCCTCCGTGCTCCCTCGTCTCCATTGTGGACAAGGCAAAGATGAGCCTAGGAAGCTTTATTCGCGGCAACACCGTCTACGTCATCTAAACACTGTTACTCGAAACCCCAACCCTAAAATGTTCAACCCATAAGCGTGTCACCAGGCGGGGATGTAAGAGGAAGGAATCCCCACTCCGGGAGTACCCAAAGGCAGAGCCACGAGGGAATCTGGTCGCATCATTGTTGTGAGAGCAGGTGAAGGGGACATGTTGTCAACTTTTCTCTTACCCAAGGGAGGGTTACCAAAATCATCATCTCCCATCAAGAATGTACATGTTGGCTGTTGCCTCTATTCCTACCCAAGGAGGAAACTGTTACAGGTCGTCTGCCAGAGAGGAACTCAACCCAAGCCTATCAGAAAATAATTGTGGTGTGCATGATGAATATGTATACAATGGAATATACATAATTACCAATTAATAGCTGATCCATGAAACGGAATAGTGGGTATCTCTATGAATCTCGGTTGAGCTGTCAACCATTGCAGCTTAAAATTCCTAAAGTCAATACTTAACCGGATTTCAGTTAGTAGCTCTGAACATGTGCCACAATTGGTGACAGGATTCTTGAGATTTATGGTAGGACTGGTATCTGCACCCGCGGAACCAACCTGGCCAACTCTGAAATTTGATAAACATGAAGCAGCAGCCACACAATAACTTTCAGCACAACTTCAAGTCTCGATGGCATCGACCTCAAAACCACGTCTTATAGCTGATTGCAACTGGCCAGAGCAAATCGAGTTGAAAAATGCAAGCACACAGGGCACTTCCCTGATCAGGTTCAGCTCCTCCCGTCAACTGGCGGTGGCGGACGCAGGAGGTGGCTCCTCGCCGGCGAATGATTTGTTCACGTCCTTCACCACCGCGGAAACTTCTACCACACCTTCTCACCCCACAGCTTGGACGACGTGGCCATCAAGTCACTTGGCTGCGCGCGTGAGCTCTGTCGGCCGTGACTGCACGGCATGCCTCCTGGAGTTGCCGACGGCGACAAGTTCTCGCCCCACGGCTTGGATGACGTGGCCATCAGATCGCTTCCCTTGGCGTGCGCACGCAAGCACCGTCGGCGTGCCTCCTGGAGTTCACCGACGGCGACGAGCTCCGCGCGCTGCAGCTGCCGTTCTGCGCGCATGCCATCCACGCCAACTGCATTGACGTCTGGCTCTGCACGCACGCTTCCTGCTCGCTCTGGGTGCTGGCTGTTACATTCCTTTGAGATATACCAAACATTCCTTATGTCTCCTTATAATCTGTGCTTTCAGATACAAGATGCTGGTATCCAAGACATGGTACTTCACATGATTCAGTTGGACCCCAAAGAAAGGCTATCATGTAAAAGCTATCTGCAAAAATATGAAACTGTTATTTTTCCAACCTATTTTTCAAGATTTCTGCACAAGTTTTTCTCAGATATTGTTCCACTTGGATCAGATGCTAGGGTAAGGACGTTTAAGCTTGTCTTCATTTTCTGGTCCATCCAACACTTCCCATGAGCATCCTAACATCCTTTACTTAATACAGGTAGAGAAGACACAGGAAAACTTTGAAAGGATACATGACATGATGATAAGTGGCATAACAAGTGAACATATTCAATTATCTGTGGATAAAGGCATTGGAGGACAAGCTACAAGCTCACCGAGAGAATCTGCCAAAAGCGCATCTTTAGTTAAGAGAAACACTGCTGGAGACCATCGACACATTGTTGGAGATCTCAATCTCCTTCTAAAGGAAGTGGAGCAAAGGAACAACCATGGAGGCACAAAGGTCATGCAGAGCACAGACAGTTTTTCTGCTTCAAATGTTTCACGTGCAAATGGGCCCTTGCAGCAGGTTAATCAAACACAAAGTCAAACTGCAAGTGTCTTGGCGGCCCAGAACAATGATTTATCCCATGTGCACAAGATATCCAAGAGTAACTTGGCTGCCTTAGTGTCTGGTTATGATGCCCAATCAGATACTTATAGTTTTGACATTTTCCAACATACACAATCTAAATTGAGCTGTGAAGGCATGGTCTTGCTTGCCTCATTAATCTGCTCATCCATACGGAGTGTCAAAAAACCAGAACTGAGAAGGGCCGGTCTCATTCTTCTGAAGATTTCTTCGACATACATAGACGATGATAGTCGCTTACAGCTGGTTATTCCCTATGTTATTGCAATGCTTTCAGATCCAGCTGCCATTGTTCGCTGCGCTGCTTTGGAAACCTTATCTGATGTTCTCTGTCTTGTTCAAGAGTTTCCTATCAGCGATGCAATGATATTCCCTGAGTACATCCTCCCAATGCTCTCTTTGCTTCCAGATGATACAGAGGAGAGTGTTAGAATTTGCTATGCTAGTAACATTTATAAGCTGGCTTTAACAGCTTACAGATTCCTGCTTCGTTCTCGGATCGTAGCTGGTACTGGCCCTCTCGACAAATCAGTGGTAGCTGCTGTATCACAGTTTTCAGATGCACCAGCGAAGAAGCAGCATGATAAGATTGATCGCCAACTTGCACGTCTGAGGAGAAATATTTATGACATAGTGCAAGAGTTGGTAATGGGACCAAAGCAGACACCTAATGTCCGCAGAGCTCTGTTGCAAGATATAGGTTATCTATGTTACTTTTTTGGGCACAGACAAAGTAATGATTTTCTTCTTCCTATACTTCCAGCATTTCTAAATGACCATGATGAGCAGCTCCGTGCAGTTTACTTTGGTCAAATCGTCGTTGTTTGCTACTTCATTGGTTCAAGAAGTGTTGAGGATTATCTCTTGCCCTATCTTGAACAGGCACTAAGTGATGATATGGAGGCTGTGGTTGTAAACGTACTTGATTGCTTTACCATGATGTGCGGAAGCGGTTATTTGAGGAAAAGGGTAATTGTTGGCTTATTTGGAAAGGTCCTTCCCCTACTATGTCATCCAATTCAATGGGTTAAACGGTCCGCTGTAAGACTTATTGCTGCTTGTAGTGAAAGCTTAGGGCCTGTAGATACTTATGTGTACCTTTCTCCACATCTAAGGCATTATCTACACAGGGAGCCACCTGCCTTGTCTGAAACTGCTCTTCTTGCATGTCTTAAACCTCCAGTCTCGAAATCAGTCTTATACCAAGCTTTAGAGGTTGCCAAGGACACAGGAGACATTTTGCTGAAGGGTGATGGTAAAAAGGAACAGACAGTACAAGGTGGAAAATATCCTGGTACAGCACAAAGTGGGCCCTCGGCCCTTCTGGAAGATGCTGTAAGGTTGAGAACAACTAATTTGTCCGTGCCTTTGGACATCAAAGATTCAATTTCTTCGGATAAGTCGCTATATTATGGCCACACGCCACATGCATCTACTGTGAGTAGTTCATTTTATGATGGATTGTCTAAGGGAATACCATCATATTCTGTTACTACTGATAAGCGTGGTTTGGGAGAAATATATATGCCCTGGGAATCCAACCGGCATCCAGGTTTATCAAGTTCAGTTCAAGGTCTCCAGACTAGAGAGAATCATTTCAGTAGCAGGCATGGTGATTTAAGCATCAGTGAGTCAATGAAGAGCAGCTCCTCAGGTGATGGCGTTTCCAACTCTGAGACTGCAGTATCACCCTCCTTCACCAGATCAGTAGTGGCTCTGGAGACAGGTTGGAAGCCTCGTGGAGTTCTAGTGGCACATCTCCAGGAACATCGGTTGTCTGTAAATGATATTGCGGTGTCAGATGACAATGCCTTTTTTGTGACAGCTTCAGATGACTCGAGTGTCAAGATATGGGATACAAGAAAGTTGGAAAAGGACATTGCCTTCAGATCAAGGTTAACCTATAGTCTGGGTAGTAGCCGAGCTCTATGTACAGCAATGCTTTGTGGCAGCTCACAGGTTGTTGTCGGTGCTAGCGATGGCGCATTGCACTTGTTTTCTGTTGACTGCGCACGTGGTGTCGGGAGTGTTGCAGAGAGGTACTCTGGCATTGTGAATGTGAAGAGGAAAGATCTAAAAGAAGGCGCAGTTCTCAGTGTTGTTAATTGTTCATCAGACAGCTTTAGCCCAACCATCCTTTTCAGCACTGAACATTGTGACATCCATAAATGGGATACAAGGACCAATTCAGAATCTTGGTCATACAAGTCCTCACCGGAGGAGGGCTATATCTCGGCACTTGTGATGGGCCAGTGTGGAAATTGGTTCATCTCGGGGTCTTCAAGAGGTGTTCTTACATTGTGGGACCATAGGTTTTTGCTGCCTGTTAACTCATGGAACTATTCCACAGTAAGCCCTATAGAGAAATTGTGCTTGCTTATACCACCACACAACTCAATATCTTCTGCTGGAAGACCACTGGTTTTTGTTGCCGCAGGCTGCAATGAGGTTTCCTTGTGGAATGCTGAGAATGGTAGCTGTCACCAGGTAATTAAATAGCTTTCTCGTAGTATTCTCTTGATAGCATATCTCATTTACTCGAATTTGAGACACTACTGATGCCACACCCTCGTGGTAAATGAAGACTATTCGATCCTTGCATAATTCAGAATGTAGAATGCTTGCTCTCCTTTCAGTGCTTTCATGAGCTTTATATCATTTTTACTAGTGTCAACACGTTTGAAAGATGGATATATCTAATACTATGGTCAGTATCTGAAACATTGAACACACTGTACAGATGTTTAGGACAGCAAGTACCGAGAATGAGGCTGTTACGCCAAAGGCACCATCACGGCCTCTTACCAAGACGAACACCAAAGACGTGAGGCGAGCAGGAAGCTACAAATACAGAATTGAGGAATTGTCTGATCCGCCTCCACGCCTTCCAGGCATCCGTTGCCTGCTTCCTTTGCCAGGGGGAGATCTGTTGACTGGAGGAACAGATTTGAAGATACGCTACTGGGACCAGGCCAGGTTTGAATATTACTACCATGCACTCCTGCTTCTGCAATTTTTTTTCCATCGTCACCTGTAATAATATAAAGTATTTTTTTTATTTTTGATGGTTTTGAAGACCCGAGCAAAGCTTCTGCATAGCTGGCCCTTCAGCGAAAGGAGTTGGAAATGACGAGTGTTATGATATACGATCCAGCTACGGTGTACAGGTTGTACAGGTATGAAACAGTCAGTGTTTTATTTCTGTTGTTTATCTGAAGTTACACAGTAGTATATCAACTCAAGAACATCTTGAATTCACTTGTTTGTCCCTGCAACCTTCAAATAGGTGCTGGTTAATTCATGCGTGATTATATGACTGCATTGGTTTTGTTGTGTTGATGTGCTTTAGACAAGCAATGGGGCAGTCTCTGTGAATCTTCTTTTGTTCGCTGACAGAGTGCTATGCTGTGTGCAGGAAACATGCAAACAGCCCACACCGGCGTCCCGGTTGACGCACAAGACCCAGCTCGCGATGGCCGCAGCAGATTCGGCCGGCTGCCACCGAGACGCGATCCTGGCATTGGCATCCGTCAACTTGTCGAGCCAGCGCTTGATATCGGGCAGCAGAGACGGTGCCGTCAAAGTGTGGAAATAGCATCCCAAGATGACAGACTCTTTAGTGTACATATTTAGTTCCATGACACAGTACATATCTCATGCTGACTGTTGTACAGATGCTGAATGTGAATCAATACGTAATGAAAAATCGCCATGTATCCCTGGCCATTTGGGTTAGTAGCATAACCATTTGTTGTTTGTTGGTGACGCCACGCTGTGCAGCCACACTGTTCTTGCTCTGGGCATCAGATGTAGTTCTCTTTACTTGTACTGTGCGTGCACAATTTTGTTTTTGAAAAAAAAATCATCCTAATGTTACGGACAACAAGAAGAGAGACCCAAATGCTAAGTCTCGGTCAGAGGCAACATGGAGTGTTTAATTTTGGTTCGTCTTTAAAATATTTGAATGACACTCTACTTCTCTGTGGCAGATCTCATATGGTGTAGTACTACAGTACAGGCCGCGCAGATCCCAGCGGCATGCATCGTTGTTTGCTGCGTGTTGCGAAGAAAGCAAGAAAAGCAGCAGCAGCAGCAGCCGAGGTGAGGGAAGAGAAGCGGATCCGATGCCATCCTTGGAAACCTGACTCCCATCACACAGACAGCAGTACTACCAGTCAGCTAGCTCCGGTGCTTGGTTTGGCTATTCAGCACCTGACGCACTCAAAGCTACTACTGCCACTGCCAGCCCAACAAGTTTGCATCTCCTTTGCCATCGGAATGCGTGCACCGTAGCTTTGCCAGTGAGATGATCACTTTGACAGAGCTCGGTTAACACGCAAATGTTTCTAGTATGAGCTTAATTAATTAATGAGCTGTTGACTACTAGAGCATCTCCGCGGCGCCTAAAGTGCCGCCAAAGTCATATTTGGGCGTGCCGGACCAAAATCGCTCACACTCAGTGACCGAAAATGTAGATTTGGTCCGTCGCGGCCTAAAATTTGGTCTGGCACGTCTAGACCACGCCCTCCCCATCATGGCTGCATCGAAAGAAGTCGCGCGCGATGCCACGCCCTCCCCATCAGGGCTGCATCGAAATAAGTCACGCGCGATGCCACGTAGAACTCCGACAGCGCTCATTGCGCTCGTTCAGGCACCTAGCGGACGTCATTTGTTCGCTACAAGTGGAGATGCTCTAAGAATCCTCTTGTGGACAGCTCCCTTTTCTACCTTTGACCGCAGCCTCGTGAAAGAATGAGCTGCTACGTCTGCATCTGCATGCATGCGGTCACCTGAGCTGAGTTGAGTGGTAAAGAAAGGAATGATGAGCCGACTGATGGTCCTCCATCTGTTGACCGTCATACTCATCAGATCCACCCGACCAGAAATCACGATTCCGAATGATTCTACGGGAACATTCACGCTTCAGCCGCTCGGCCGCTCCATGCCAACGCCATTGCCATGTGTGTAGTGTCGGGGGAATACTTTCTGGATTAACCCGTGGCCCAGTGCGACTTACTTTACTCGCATGGACAAAGGCCCGTATGGGATCAAGCCCAATATTGAACCGCCACAAGGAGAAAGATCTAGAAGACGTATCCCAGAGGACGTGAGGACCAAGTAGTCTCCGAGTAGGTCTCTGTGGACATATTCCTTGTGGGGAAAGTTTCCTTTGTAACCTGACGAGCCTCTGCATATATAAAGAGGACTCGCAGGACGTAGAAGGGGTCAAGCCCTTAAACCCTAGCTCATACGGCGAGTTCCACATTGGATCGCCTCCGTTGTAACACCTCGATTATCATATCAATACCAACCTAGGGTAGGCAGGAAGTAGGTCTTTTACCTCACATTGAGGGGGCCGAACCTGGGTAAATCTGTGTTGATCTTTGTTCCTGCGATCCCAAGCTCGGAGATGCTTGACTCGCGTAATCCCACACCTACGAAGTCATCTATGACACCTGACGTGACAAACCCACGACTGTTGGCGCCCACCGTGGGGCCTGCGGTCAAGAGCGTCACGTTCCGCGCAGGATCCATGAAGGGAGCTGAAGATCTCGTCGTTGGCCGTATCATTACGGTTGACGGCACACCCCTCATCGACGATTCAAGCTGGGGGCCGGAAGCGGATTATTTGGAAACCGGCCACATCATCCCGTTTGGATCTGTCCACGTTTTCGTCGGCTTCATTGGCGGCGAGTCAGAAGATCCATCGCAGCATGGCGACTCAGAAGAACGAGTCGCGGTAACGGTGGACCAAGAAGAAGAATCTACCAACTACGAGTCGCTACCTCTTGAAGATGAAGAAGGTCAATCCATCGAGTATGTCCTTGAGGAAAGGCTATGTGGAGATCCCGTGGATAGCGACTCATGCCCTGTAGAAGATCGGCACGTGGAAGGGGTCTACAGGACCACGGAAGCGGACGAAGGATTGGGCATGCCACCAGGCATGCTAGCCCCCGCACCGCCAGAAGCAGCGGAACAAGCCGCGCCAAACGCGCCAGAAGTCGTGGCATCCGCCGCGGCAACCCCAGGAGTCGCGGCCTCAGAAGTCGCAAACAGAGAGACCCCGCCCGGAGTCGCACTCGCAGAATCAGGATCAAGGGAAGCATCTGACGCGGCGGCCACGATACCACGGGGAAGTGTGCTGCTCACGCCAATATCTGCGGTTAACGCGGCAGCCAGAGTGACAGAATTGGAGGCTACCAGAATCGGGCTATATGATGAAGTCCAGAGAATCGCAGATGAGAGAGCCAGGCTGGCGCGCGAGGAACAGCGCCTCCAACAGGAGCAGCAGCGACTCATCGAAGACACCAATACTTTGCAAGGAATACAGGGCACTTTGCCGCACAGACGCCATGCAAGCCGCCTGCAGCCCGGGACGGTAAACCCAGTGGACCTATTCCAATCACCCGCCTCTGGGCCTGCGGCTGCGGTTCCTGCACTCAGAACACCAGAAGCCACGGTGCCACCCAACGCGATTCCATCAATCGCGACTAACGTGGCACGACCAATTGTGTGGTCAGAAGCCGCGATACCATCAGTCGCGGCACCTTCGTACACGGCACCACCCGCCGCGGCTATGCGACTCGCAGCGCCATTAGTCGCGCCTGAGGTCCGGACATATGCGGCACCATCAGTCGCCCCTGCAGTTCCAACCTTCACTGCGCCAAGGACGGCTGAAACACCTGGATCAAGAGCCATAGTTCCAGCCAATAACAGAGCTATCATGCCCCCACCATTGCCACAGCCGACCTTTGTTCAGCAGCCGCCACAGCAGCCTCAAAGGTTCCACACGCCGCAAGGACACTATGTTAGCCCAGTGGAGAACCTCTTTGCGGCTACAAACATCTTGGCCAGGTTAGCACCAGCAGGGAATACACCCATGGACAGAGAGGCGCGACGCGCCATCGAGATGCTTAGCACAGCAGTTATCCAACAAGCAAATATGTCTGAACATGCGGGACGGCTGCATTCCACCCCTTACAACAACAGAGCAATGGCGGAAAGAAGTATCCACGCAGAGTCGCCACACGTTGCGACTTCAAGTTCCGCGAGGCGGCAAAGGGAAAACCAACCTGTTGCCCAGAATCAGCCACAGCAAGTTCAACCTGCAGAAGTTATGCAGCCGCGCGCTGTAGCCAACCCAGTAGGGAGGCCAACTCCGTCAAATTTATCATCGCGACTTAAGGGCCCGGTCTGCTTCAGCGAGAGAATCAGGTCTGAACCGTTTCCTGCAGATTTCAAAGGATCTCGAAAGGTCGCCAATTACAACGCAAGCATGGACCCTGTTACTTGGCTCAACAATTATGAGATGGGCATGAGCATCCTCAATGCATCCGAAGAGATTTGCGCCCGATACCTAAACATGATGTTAGAGGGCGCGGCTCACATATGGCTACAGAATTTGCCGCCAAACTCAATAAAATCTTGGGATGAGATGAAGGAAGCCTTTATCAAGAACTTTCAAGGTACATGCAAGCGACTCTGCAGTATAGAGGACCTTTAGCGCTGCGTGAAGAAGGAGGGCGAGTCAAGTCGCCATTGGATGAGAAGGATAGCAGAAATCATACACTCCTCAGAAAACATTCCACCAAGCTCAGCAGTCCTGGTAATGGAGAAAAATTGTAGATTTGAGCCGCTGGTCCACAAACTAGGTTGCATGAAGGACAAAGTCAAGAGTCTCAGCGAGGTAATGGCCGCGGCTAACAAGTACGCCAGCTCGGACAAGACCAGGGATGCATCTGATGGAGAAGAGGAGGAAACTGCTGGCAAAGGAAAGAAAACTGGCGGCAAGCCTCCACAACAGCAGGCCAGTAACGCTAATGCGAGTTACAAGCGCAAAAACGAGGAAGGAAACTCGGGCTTAGTCGCAAATACTAACACCCGTTACAAGCAAAGCAGTGGCCGAGGAAGAAATTTTCACCCAGTCAACTTGGAAGAGGTTTTCAACCGCCCCTGCGACATCCACATAGGAAAAGATGGAAAACCACCCAACCACACAAGGGCACAGTGCTATCATTACAAAAAGTGGAAGGATGGGCAACCACTCAACACTAACAATAATCAGCAAAACAATGAGGGAGGCAACCATGGCGGAGGCAACAACGGCAACAATGCTGTCCCAAATCCACAGCCAGATCAGCCACAGTTCCCAAAACAGCTGGGTCAGTATCACACCATCGTGGTCAATACCAGCTGTACCACAGTGGCTAAAGTGGTCTGAGCAGCCAGTGATTTGGAGCCGCGAGGATCACCCAGGGGAAATAAATGAAGAGGGCAAACTCGCACTGGTGGTAGCTCCTCAAGTCGCAGGATACAAGCTAAGCAAAGTACTAATGGATGGAGGCAGCAGCATCAATATACTGTATTATGAAACCTTCAAGAGGATGAATCTTCAAGAAAAACAGCTAAACCCATCCAGAACGACCTTCCACGGCGTTGTGCCAGGCATATCAGCCCAGCCATTGGGGCGAATCAATTTGGAGGTCGCCTTTGGGACACAGAGCAACTTCAGAAGCGAGTATATCTGGTTTGAGGTTGTAGATTTTCAGAGCCTGTATCATGCGCTGTTTGGCAGAGAAGCATTTGTAAAATTCATGGCTAGGCCGTGCTATGTGTACCTGAAGCTAAAGATGCCAGGCCCCAGGGGAGTCATCACCATTAATGGCGATAGAAGAATAGCTCAACAATGCGAAGAAGGCGACAAGGCCATGGCCAGAGCAGCTTGCATCGCAGAGAGTGCGCCCATGCGCGAGTCGCAGGAAAACTTTGATGACATCGTGGAGGCCAAGAGGCACCTGCCAGACCTGCGGCTTCAGATTACAGCCGCAAGGGAGGCGAGGAAAGCAAGGGCAACAACCAATCGCCAATAAGCAAGTCGCTATCAGCAACCGCAACAAAAACCATCAAGGGTTCATACCCTTAAGCTGGCCACTCAGGGCTAAAGTATCATTTTTTGATCGCCACCTAGGCGCGATCAATTTAGGTCGCCACCCAGGCGCGACCGACCCATGTATCACCCTTGATCGCCACCTAGGCGCGATCAATTCTGGTTGCCACCTAGGCGCAACCGACCCATGTCTCACCTCTGGTCGCCACCCAGGCGCGACCGACCCATGTATCACCCTTGATCGCCACCTAGGCGCGGTCAATTCTGGTTGCCACCTAGGCGCAACCGACCCAAGCTCACTTCTGGTCGCCACCTAGGCGCGACCGACCCTGTATCATATAATGATTCTGAAATAAAGCATCTCAAACTACCAATTGAGTTGTCAGTCTTTTATTTTTTAATCATTGGTTCCTTGGGGCGCGGCAGCTTTTTAGCGCGGCCTATTCCTTGGGATCGCCAAACGAGTGGCATTTATCGTGATTATACTCAACCTCACTTGGATGCGACTTGCATTATGCGGCCAAAGTACTGGGGTGCGGTGTCAATCGAGTGTGATCGCCTATCATGGCCGCCAACGACCCTGAACACGCATTTTTACCTGGGAAATACTGAGTCGCGCAGGGGCCTAAGTGAGGAACTGAGACAAATCATAAGGACCAGCCTATTGGTCGAAACATGTACTGATGAGAGTACTTAACAAACAATAACATTGTCTTCGTGACACATAAATCTAAACAATTATTACAAGCCACTAAGGGCTGAATTGATTAACACATTGTTTTTCACTTGCGCCCAGCTTTTGATTTGTGCGCAGGAGGGACCGGCGGCTTACCAAGCTTGCCAGAAGGAGCAGTCGCAGGCTCGCTTGACGACTTTTCAGTCGCGGGCTTGGGGGCTGCAGAGCTGGATACACCTGGAGAAGGGTTCTTTCCTGCGGGTTAACCGCGCTGGATGATGGAGCGGGTGCTTTCTCCATTCTGCTCCCATCTGCATTGTACTTGCCCAGATAAGTCGCAAGTTCTACCCCTTCCACCAGCTCAGTCGCATGGCTGCGCATGCTTTCCAAGTTGCCGCGTACTCTGAGGCCGTCAGATCGGTGCCATCCACCTTCTTCGAGGGCCTGCCTTGTGCGACCTTGGCAGCATCAAAAGAGGGTAGTACGTCTTGGCCAAGGCGAGCACATGAGCCGCACCAGAGCGAGCTGAGGACTCCTTCCAGTCCAGAAAGAATTGAGGCGCCTTGAGCAGTCTCTTCAGTAAGCCTTCAGCATCAGTGGGAGCAGTTTTTGTTGGCAGAAGACAAGCAGAGAGCGACTTCATGCCCTCGCAAGCTTTTCGCGCAAATCGCGGATATACTCCAGCTGCTCTTGAGTACTGCTGCGTTGAAGTGCAGAATTCCTCACCTACATCAGGACATTGATCAGTTCAGCTATATATAAGCAAAGACAATGAAGAAAACAGATGCAGACATGAGTCGCAACACTTACCAGCCAGCTCTTGAGTCATGATGCAGACCTTGGCATGGACAAGGTTATGGGCGTCAGATAACTTGGTCAATTTTTTCTCAAGACTGTCAATATCAACAGCCTTCAACCTGGCATCCTCATTGGCCTGAGCAATGGCGTCCTTCTGAGCTTGGATTTGGAGGTCCAGCTCCTGGACCCTCTTTTGGTATTTATCCTCCACCTTCTTAAGATGCAGCTCGGTGGCCTTGGCTTGCTCAGTTATCTTATAACTCTCGTCAGAGAGTTCGCCCATCCTGGCATTCAATTTCTTAAGCTCAGCATCACGCTGGCCAAGGAGCTCGCGTATTCTCAAGTTCAGCGGGAGTGTCTCCCAACTGTTTTTCCAAGGCAAGTCTTGCAGCTGTTACGGAGTGCAGTTCCTCCTACAAAGAGCATGTCAGCTAGTAAATATCAAACAGCTAAAGAGAAGTATCAAGTCCCCTTTTACAGTCAAAGAAGATACTTGATCCTTGGGGGCTAGTAACAGATAAGTGAAGACAGAAATTTACCTTGTAAGCCGCAGACAGATCTGATAACGCCTTGCGGAGCTCCGCGGCTTGCTTGTCATTTGAGGCAATAATGGCCTCTGACAGTTGCTCAGCGCGGCTCAGGGAAGATGAGGAGGCGACTTCAGCGCGCAGAGCTAATGTTTGCTGGCCGTAAGCCGCAGGCGACTTAACCAGCAGTGCGTCTCCATCCTTAGCCGCTGCAGAGGAAGGAGTAACCTTCTCCACATCTTGGGCTGCAAGGAGGTCCAATCCGTCCTCCAGGGCCACCTCTTGGGTAGCCATGTCAGGAACAGTGGCCGTAGCCAGATCATCAGTGGTGGCCACGCCTTCCACCATGGCATCATGAGCCGCAGGCGATAAGCGCGGCTCAACTGCAGTCTCAGATACAACTCCAAATCAGTCGCAGATTTGACGGCACCTCTGCAAAAAACAAGAGCATTGTGTAAAGAAGAAGTACATGAGCCAGAGTAAAGACATTACAAGTGCAAGGAAGAGTATTAACTCTGGAGCCATCTCACAGAGGCCATAAGACCGCCACTTGATGGCGAAGACTGGCCTTGAATCCCAGAATCTACAAGCAGAAATCTGTGTGTTAATAGAGGAAGCAAGAATAAGCAATGAATATGTCAAGGAAGTAAAGAATTACCAGATTGGGGTCCCATGTCTTCTTCACCCGAGGCGGTGGCTTTGTACACGTGCCTGGCAGCGAAGGAAGTCGCACCCATAGCAGGTTTGCGACGCTTCGCGGCCTCAGGATTTTCCAGAGCGCCAAGCTCTGGCTCCTCCTGCGAAAGTCTCTTCGATATCCTGTGGGGAGTTGGGGCAGCCGCGGCAGCAGAACTCGCGGCTGGCTCTGGACTGTCATCTTCGTCCAGCTCAGTATCTTCATCGCCTGAAACCGCGGTGGCAACAGACGGAATGTCAGCAATATCACTGCCCTCTAAAGCGGGCAGCAACTTCTTCCTTGCTGCACGCCTGGGAGCAGCAGCAGCAGCAGTATCAGTCGCAGGAAACGACCAGTAATCCTCATCAGCCTGAATCAGAAGAGTATAAGTCGCAGTATTGAGAAAAGAGCGCGACTCAATTGCAAAGACAAAAAGACAGAGAAGAAGTTACCTCGAAGGGCTTGTTGTTAACACTGAAAGGGGTGAGCCTCACCTTGTCGAAGGAGACATCTTTCTCCTCAGTAACACGGGTGACGAACTCCACCCATTCATCAGGCGTCCAGTCAGCAGCCTTGATGCGATCAACATCAGCAGAAGTGCCGGTGCACTCGAGGAAGGATCGCTGCCGTCGGCTCACAGGCTGGATGCGCCATTTTGTCCAGCAAGAGAGAAGATCAAGGCCAGTGAGGCCATGACCAATTAAGGCGCGGACCTTGATCAGCGACTCATTAACAAAGGGCATAGCCGAGTCGTGAGGTTTGGATTTTAGTGCCTCGGTGGGCACGAAGAGAGAATTGGACCAGGAAGGGAGAGGAGTCTCGCCCTCCGGAGAAGTATCTTGGCAATAAAAGAAGGATTTTTGCCAGGCCCTGGGGCGATTCGCCAAGGCCAGCTTGGGTAGAGCAGAGTTGCGATGGCGTTGAAGAGAAATGGCACCAACTTGAACGTAGGCGCCATTCTTGCAAGTAAGTTGGCTATTGCAAGAAAAAGAAGCCAACCACAGATCGATGTCGGGGGCTATGCCAAGATAGTCCTCGCACAGGACGTGAAAGTTGCTCACCTGAAGCATGGAGTTGGGCTCGATGTCGTGAAGACGGAGGCCTAGACGCCGCATTAGATCGCGGAAGAAAGGGGAGCCGGGCGGCGTGAATCCTCGATCCACGTGCTCCACGAACATCACCAATTCATTGGGCTTGGGGCGCGGCTCGACCTCGCTGCCTGGAGCCCGCCAGACATTGCTCTCCTTCGGGGGCAGGAAACCCTTGGCGGCCAGATCCGTAAGATGCTCCTCCGTCACCCAGGATCCCTCCCAGTTGCAGGAGATCGTGCGCTTATCAGCCTTGGGCGCCATTGCAAAGGGGAGATCGGATCGGGAAGCTGAGGCTTGGATTGAGGAAGACGGCGGTGCGGCTAGGAGAAAGGAGATTGCGAAGGCAAGTGGATAATGACCTAGGCGGCTGCAGCTTATAACAGGAGGGCCCCGCAACTAACGGCATGATCCGCGCTCGAAACCAACGGCACAATTTGCGCCCGCAAAACAAGTAACGGTCCGCAATTAAAGGGAACAAGATATTCTCAGAAGAAGAGATGAGTCGCGGCTCTAAGTCATGCAAGTCAGAGATTGGCCAGAACATTCACGGTGCAGCTCACCAACCATTTCAGGAGATCAGAAGGTTCTCACCGCAAAGTCCTAACCAATCTTGGGGGCTAATGTCGGGGGAATACTTTCTGGATTAACCCGCGGCCCAGTGCGACTTACTTTACTCGCATGGACAAAGGCCCGTATGGGATCAAGCCCAATATTGAACCGCCACAAGGAGAAAGATCTAGAAGACGTATCCCAGAGGACGTGAGACCAAGTAGTCTCTGAGTTGGTCTCTGTGGACATATTCCTTGTGGGGAAAGTTTCCTTTGTAACCTGACGAGCCTCTGCATATATAAAGAGGACTCGCAGGACGTAGAAGGGGTCAAGCCCTTAAACCCTAGCTCATACGGCGAGTTCCACATTGGATCGCCTCCGTTGTAACACCTCGATTATCATATCAATACCAACCTAGGGTAGGCAGGAAGTAGGTCTTTTACCTCACATTGAGGGGGCCGAACCTGGGTAAATCTGTGTTGATCTTTGTTCCTGCGATCCCAAGCTCGGAGATGCTTGACTCGCGTAATCCCACACCTACGAAGTCATCTATGACACCTGACGTGACAAACCCACGACATGTAGCACGGGAAATCCCCGGGATATAGGATATCCCACGCGAGAAGAATCAGTTGCATTGGGATTTTCTGAAGCCGAGCAACGAGATGCATGCTTTACCATGTTTAAGTGATGAAACGCTGTTGATAAGTTAGTTAATTAGTGGCGGGGCAAGATAAGTGGACGAGCTCGACATTGGTCAATGTAAACGAAACAGGTGATCGAGATGGTAAGCGGCAGTGGCATGTGCATGTCGATAATCGACCGACCGACTATGTTTCTCTTTTCTGTGGTGAGACAATCCATGGTTTTAGTACACGCCTTCGTTTTCTTTTCCCCTCTTTACAATCCGACCATTCTCCTCCCCTGCAAGAGGCACGGAGAATGTTCTAATTATAGCGGTTTACTTGAGATGGAACCGTGATAATCCGACTCGACACAAATGGAGTACGATGGAAAATATGAAACAAGGAACAATTTCTCTCCACAAATGGTCATGTTTTATAATTTATTGAGTCACAAGAAGCAAGGACAAAACTTCTGCTATATATCAACCAACACAACCACCTGGACCACCATAGAAAAATATGTAGCCCTTCTCAAAGTCGAAAAAGAAGTCGCTTGCCCTATAGCAGTCTGGCTTGTCAACCAAATCATGAAAGGAAGTCGTGATCGGGTCCCTTGCGTGACCTCCGGTGTCGTATATCTTAACATGCTTGAAATATGCCGATTTCTTTACATCCGTGTTGCCTTCAGGAAAGCGACCGCTACCCATAGGAGGACCCGATGTGGTGTTGAGGTAATTCACGAACCCAGTTAGTGCTTGTATGCGTGATGTTGTGGGGCACAGATTCTTTGGAAAATGCCCCAAGAATGATGGGGTGCCTAAATCATGCCGATAGACCACCCAGTCTCCAGAGTTTGGATCCTATATATAGAATCAACGAAGAGTTATGCACATAAATGATAATTCTAATAATGAAAAAAGATAGCTAGCAACAGATCTTTCAGGAGAAATCTTATCTTACAAAACTTTATAGTAGACATGCCATAGGGAAATATTTAGCATCCACCTAACTAAGAAAATTAACACGTAACCAAATTTCATTTTTTCTCCCCCGATGGTTAATATTTTAAATCTAATTACTAGACAACTAATTAATAACTTATTTCTTTCATTGTGCATTTGGAATATATGTCTGGCATTATGTCATCAAGAACATTGAGCCAAATCTCTACATTTGTTATCCCAAAATGTGTATTGAGATTTTTCCATGGTTGTCCATTTTTTCAAGTGAGTTTTCTTATGTACAAACATCTGCTGGGATGGTGATTAGATTTATGAAACCATATTATGATATAATTTTTCTTTGTACTTAATTTTAATGTAATTCCAAAAATGTAGTAAAGAATGCAGTAGCACATGGTCCCCTTAGTGTTTCCCTCCGTAAGTTAGAAAGATGCATGTTTATTAGCCATGTATATATGATAAAATGCAATCTCTACAAGAACAAAAGGTGGCACCTCGTTTAAGCTAAGCCGGGCATAGTGGTCAGCCTCGCCATAAATTGAGGGGGGAGCAATTGCTTGGCCAGTGTAACACCCCGAATTTCACTAACCGGTTTTCTGAAAAAGGGGTGAACTAAATTTTTCCGAAAACCTTTTAACTTGGATTTCTCAGAATTTTGTCAAAACTCATTTGAACTTTTGGTGATTGATGTTGAGATCATGTACCTCTCTATGTCCCAACCCCAGGAATATTCTCTGAATATTTCTGATGACCTTTGATTCCGTCATTAGGGTTTTCTTTACAAGACCTTAATGCCCTTTTCTATAGAAAACAACAACCGATATCTCGCCTCTCCAAAGAAACTCTCCTTCATCTTGCTCAGAAAATTCCGCCAAAAATTCCAAAGACGCCTATACTCATGTATATCCCATATATGCGTGAACATCAGCATGACCTATGCAACTTTTTCAGATTGAAGAAATTACCAAATCTGCCCTACCGGGCCATTAAATCCAAGACCCTACTTCCACTCCCCCATAAATCTTGACCACTGAGGAAGTGTTCCCTGTCCCATTAGAAGCCTCCCACAAAAATTTGGGATCATTTGGACCAACTTTTTCTTGCAGAACATACATCGAACACCTTTTGCCATTTTCGAAACCCGAAAATGTTTACACATGAAACTTTCTCCAATTTGAGTGAAACTTGACCACATTGCTCACATACCAGTAGAACCTCACCAGTAAAAATCCTAGCTCCATTGGGATAGAGGAAGTCCATTTTCCTTTCATCGAACACCTTGTGTGCATTTGGTTTTGGCGTGACCTAAACCTAGCTTAGCCCTAAACCTCTGCCTAATCTCCGGCTGCAGTGCAACCTCGTGCTCTACTGCTGATCCAGCTCCTCCTCTTATCCTCTTCACCGACGTTATCCTCTCCACCAACGATACAGTGCCATGGAGGATTGTATGTGGGAGCTTCCCGTATCTCCCTCTCCCTCCGGCTATAAAAGCTAGCCCGAGGCCTCCAAAAAAATCCTGGCACGACACTCTCCTTCCCCAGAACCTCGCACGATTTTTTTTCCCGCGGAGAGTTCCTTGCCGAGTCGAGTTTCGGCCGTGGGCACCGAAGCCCTGTCGAGCTTGCTCCCGAGCCACCCTGCCCCTTCCCCGTGCCCTAGCCCTTTCCCTGGCCGCGGTACGCCGCCGCCGTCTCTTTCCGCCGTCGGTCGGCTCCCTGGCCACCGCGAAGGACGGCGCCGTCAGTGTAGCGAACCTGCACTTAGAAAATGGCTAGTCCCTGTGTATAGTGCAAATCCCTGGATCGAATCGTTTGCACACACAGTCTAAGATGAAATATCACAACAAAGTATCAATTATTACACGAGATCCAGAACTTAAGAAAATATTCATTACAACTTGCATAGCACCAGGCTAGCTTCGAAAGGGTAAACAGCGGAAATTTATTCTTCATGGAGTCTCCATCATCTTCATGCGCCACAGGCGAGCATGTTGGTTGCAGACTCGAAACCCTTAACGTAAACTCACTCGTCGTCAGAACAATCTGCAACAAATAAAAATTTGCAACAGAGTGGGTCAGAACCATTAAAAATGGAACTGGCAAGTGACACTTTGTGGACACTTAGTGGAATAACTCTAATAACCTATATGCATATTTGGCTAGTGGAGTTCAAGGCTATTTTGCATAAAGCCAATTTTTCCTATCTCTTTATAAAACACTTTTCTTTTGTCAAAACAGGTATGGCATGAAAACCACCCTCTTTTCTACCTTTGTTCAACCTTCAAAAATTTTAACTTAAGAAATTGGAATGTTGGGAGCCTCCGTTGACGTCCTTGATCAGCTGCTCAAATTGTCCGTAACCGGGGACACGGCTAAGTACTTAGTTTTAACTCTCGAGAGGGTGTGCACTTTCACCACGAGACTCAAACAACCCTTCTGTCCTTGACCCTCATGTAGTGAAAAGGAAAGGAGAAGCCTGAGACGAGACCTTTGGGGAAAGGTCAAGGCAGAGCCATTATACCACGTGGCTGCACTGGAAGCATCTTCACTTGGAGAAAACTTTGGTCCCTTTGTTCCTGGGTGGCCGTCCTCAAGTGAACTCTCAGGTAAGAACCCCCACATACCATGGTCCTAAGTATAGTAAACTATCTTAGGTGAAAACCCCATGAACATGGTCCTGAGTAGACACTCAACTCATACATCCAATCAATCCCAAATCCACCCAGGTGTTTCATTTTAACTTTAGTAGAAATTAGCCTATTCAATAAAAACATCATTTGCATAGCTTCAATATTTCTACTAACTTATCATAGGGTGCTAGACAACTAGTAAAAGGATATAGTGTAGTTTTCAGCATAGCAATACTATCCAACACATGCTTATAGAAAAATACTCTAAGTCATGCATAAGTAAAATACATAGGAAATTCATGAGGGTGTGCCACTTGCCTTGGCAACAGGGAGAGCAGGAGTAGCAGTTGCAAAGGCCTTCGTCTCTCTCCGAAATTTCTAACACATCAAACAAGCCACAATAAACATGCAATCATACCAACAACTTTTTAAGTAAAAATATGCCATGCATGATATGCAAAAATACCCTAAGGGAATATGACATGCATGATGTGCAAAACCACTTGAGGAACATGGACAAAATAACTTAATCAAGTTGACTAGGTCAAGGTCAAGGTTAGGCAAAATAAACTTGATATAATCAACTTAAATTGGTGGTATGGTTGCTCCAAGTCTTCACATGTTTGGTCTTCAAAGAATCTTCAACTAGCACTCTAGGGACTTAGTCATAAACACAAAGGACTTGGTCTATGTCCAAGGTGAAAGACAGAATTAGGAATAAAGAAAAAGGATAGAAGAGAGAAGGGTGTAGTTGGTCTTCAAGGATCATCTTCAATCTTCCTTGTCATTCCTTCCTTGGTGTGGTGACTCCATTGCTTCTTGTAAGACTTTATGATTTTACAGACTTCATTATTTGGTACCACCAAGGCTGGTCTTAAATTTAACTTGCTACACCACTAAGTCAAATGGAGGGGAAAGAAAAAGGAAGAAAGAAAGACTTAGAGGAAAATAGGTGGTTGGTCTTCTCGAAGTTCCTCTTGATTTTCTTCTAACTACTTTTACTTCTTGGAGATGCTTCTGGAGTCTGTTTTCTTGGTTAATTCCTTCATTGACTTTCCAGCTTCAAATTGAGAAACCCAAGGATGACAAAATAATTCCTAAGGAAAGTACACCATTTATAAGGTGCTAAATTTTGCTAAGGAAAAACTTAACCAAAAATTTCTAAGGGAAAGTTTGATCATGATGAGATGCTAAAATTTTCCTAAGTACTTCTAAGCAACTCAACTCTTCAAAATAATACTAAGTTAAAATAATCCTAAGCAAAACACTTAGCAAAATAAGGAAGAGGTTTTCCTAGGAGGAGTATAGTTATGCAAATCCAATGAAATTGGATTCACTCAAAAATAATTTTTATAATAAAGGATATGCCAAATTTACTCAAATAACACATTTGTAATTTGAATAAATTTAGTTTGAAAAAATATAAAACTAATTCGGCCAAACTATTCTAAAGGTCAAGGGCTTTCCAAAAAGATTTTATTTGCAAAATTTGGACTTGTAGAATTAAAGTTATGCCAAAAATAGTCAAATCACACATTTGAAATTTGAATATTTTAAACATGTCAAAACAGAAAACTAAAAGTGCTAAAAGTTTCTACAAGTCGTAAGCTTTCAAAATATAAAATTCATAAAAGTTGGCCAAACCAATAAAGAGTTCTAATGGTTTGAAGTTACAGTGGCTTTTCTGCAAAACAGTCAAACAAAACTAAATAGAAAAATCATTTTCCACGCGGGCGCTGACTGGATCCGACGTGGCGCTGACTGGGCTGCTGAGCTGGATAAGTGATTTGATTGGAACCGTACCTTTTCGATTTAAAGGATCTAATCCTATCCTTCCAAATCTGATCTAACGGCCCAGATTGCTTTGACCAAAACCTAGCGGCGCGACTCGCCGGAGATGCTCCGGTGAGCTAGCCCGTGGCAGTGCCATGGCCGGCGTCATGCGTACGTGCGAAAAGAGAGGGCGTGGGAGGAGCGGATCATACCAGGAGAAACAGGAGATCGAGGCGAGCACGATGGCGAGATGAGGAGTAGTAGATCGTCCTGATGTTGCCGCAATTCCTCGCCGGAGTGGCTCCTGCGGCGGTGGTCGTCGGTCGAGGATGGGCGCGTTGTTTTGCTGTAGAATAAAATGCCGCGATTTGTCAAAATGATGCGCATGGAAGGAATAGAAAGGAAACGAGAGGTAGGAGGGTTTGAGGTTCACAGAGTTCGTCGGAATTCGAGCTCCTCGCCGGCGGCAGTGGCGGAGCGCCGGGGTTGTGTGCGGACGGCCTGGTGGCTCTCGAGCTAGGGTTTTTTGGGCAAAATGAGGAGGAGAGGATGGGGCTTAAGTAGGCACGGACGGGAGCGGCGATCGCGGTCTTTACGGCGCGAATCGAAGGAAGGAAATCGCTGGCGGTTTCGGGCGTGTTTTCCGGCTGGAGGTTGAAGACAACGCTCCACTGATAGGTGGGGCCCGGGTGTCGGTGAGAGAAGAGAGAGGGAGGCCGTGGGGGGCTGGAGATGGGCTGGCGCGCGCGGCTGTTTGCTGGGCTTCGGCCCAATTCGGCTGGTTTCCATTTTTTTTTGTTCTTTTCTCTTTTTCTGTTTTCTGCATTTTCAAATCGCTTTTAATATATGAATCACATGGATTCAAAACCAATTTGAATAAATTTGTAAAAAAAAAACCTATCTGTTAAAACTTTCAAACACCAATTTCTAAAAGTATTCAAATTTGAAAATTTCAAATATTGCATAAAGGTTTAATTTGACCTTTATGTTAAATTTTATAAATAGGATTTAAATTGTCCTTTTAATATATTTTCTTAAATATGTTTTCAAGTGGGAATAATATTCCAACTTTTGAATTTTCCAAATGCAAACAAAGCTATAGGATGATGAATGCATGCATGATTTTTCTTTTCAAAGCAAAATACATAATAGTTTTCAAAAGTTTTAAATTTTTCTGATTTTTCAACCTTTTGAAAAACTAGGGGTGTTACAGACTACCACCCTTAAAAGGAATCTCGTCCCCGAGATTCGAGAAGGCTAGCAAAAAAAAAAAAAATAGGGGTTTGGGATCTTTGGTTTTAAGCAACGGGGTGGGCTACCACCCTTAAAAGAATTTTTGTTGGTAGTGAAAACTTCGAAGTGGGTACTTGATTGAGCGTACCGTTCACCATACTAGGTTCCTCAAACACTTCTTCCACATTGATGTGGTTCACATATCCTTTATCGAAAGGATTTGGCTTGGCAGCTTCTTCGGCCTTCTTTGCTGGGCACTCATTGGCATAATGGCCCTTGTTCTTGCACTTGTAGCAAAGCACTTGGCTGATATCCTTGTGTTCAGGATTTGGGCGGTGCTGTCCATTGTTATGATTTTGCCCAGCATGTCCATTTCCCTCGTGGTCTCCATTGCTTCCCTTGAATCCACCATTGTGATCATGATGCTTGTGGTGACTTCCTCCACTATGGTGATTTCCATGTTTGTGACCATGGTTCACATCATGAGAGAAGTGCTTCTTGAATGAGGGTTCAGAATGATGCTTGTTGATACTCAACTTCCTCTTTCTATTTTCAGCCTTCCTGATATTATCGTCCAGTATGATTGCTTGATCTAGGAGAGCCTGATAGTTCGGAGCGTAAGCGACTGACAAAGGAATCTTCAGCTCGTCACTCAGCCCTTTGAGGAATTTTGCCTTCCTCTTACCATCAGTGTCAATGTCCTCAGGAGCATAACGAGACAGTGAATGAAAGTCATCCATATATTCCTTAAGGCTTCTATTCCCCTGTCGCAGGTTGCGGAACTCTTCTTGTTTCAGGTTCATAATGCCAGAGGAAATATGAGCATTACGAAAGCCTTCCTTGAAGTCTTCCCAGGTTAGGTTGTCCAGAGGGTGAGTGATCTGGTAAGTTTCCCACCATTGAGCGGCTGGTCCTTCTAGGATATGGGCGGTAAACCTCACCTTTTCAGCATCATCACACTCACATGTGACCAGATCTTTTTGCACAGAGCGCAACCAATCATCAGCCACAATTGGCTCAGCTGTGTTGGAGAACTTGGTAGGCCTGAGCCTCAGAAATCGGGCAAGTCTGTCCACTTGGGGAGGTGGTGGTGGTGGAGGTTGCTGTACATTCTGATTGGCCATGAACTGAGCCATCATAGTCATCAGCTGAGTCTGCGCTGCCATCATCTGTTGAAGCATTGCATCAGTGTTGTTGTTGTTGTTGTTGTTGTTGTTGTTGTTGTTGTTGTTGTTGTTGTTGTTGTTGTTGTTGTTGTTGTTGTTGTTGTTGTTGTTGTTCTGAGGATCACGGCAGGGAGGCATCTGTGGTTTAAGCATAGATGAGCAAAAGATAGACAGATCTAGGAGAAATATTCCTACCCATACAAGCAAATAACACAATCAACCACAATCGTTAAACACCAAACATCTTTTGAGAAATCCGAACAAATCGTTTTGGAACGAAGCACACTAAGGTCACGGAAAAATAAATACGATAGTACTGCCATACCAAAATTTGATAGGTCAATACATCATCGGGATCCGTTATTCTAATAAATAGGTGGTCTAGTCTATCTCCTTCTTGAGTGCATCAAGTTACTCCTCTATTTCCTTGAGTTCATCAAGGTGCTTCTGGGTGTTGTGAAGTCTAAATCGAAGTCTTGCTCCAAGGTACTTGATGGCCTCCCATGCTGCACTTCTTGCGGAATCAAAGAATGATGTGTGGAGTATTGGGTTTGTGAACATGCAGCAACCTTTGGTCTTGTGGCCATCGTCTTTGCTCTTGTATATATGGAGTTGAACCCACCAGTACTCTTGACCTTCATCCATGAAAGGAAATCCTTTGTATACTGCTTCTCCTTCAAATCCCAAGCTCTTCATGTTATCCTTAAGTGCTTTTGGAAACTCAGTCTCACATTGTAGTGTCATGGTCATTGTTGGACCCTTCTTGATGGATTTGATGAGGCTGGTCATCCTTAAGTTAGAAGCAAACATGGTGTGAGACAAAATGCACAAGTCAAGATATTACGAAGTAAACAAAAACAAAAAGACAAACAGAAAGTTTTGTTATACTTTAATACTTAGGAAAATAAATTTTTGGCCAACCTATTTCTATCCAAGTCTAGGGTTTCGAACCTACAGGCAACACAATGCTCTGATACCATTTGTAGGGAACCTGCACTTAGAAAATGGCAAGTCCCTGTGTATAGTGCAAATCACTGGATCGAATCGTTTGCACACACAGTCTAAGATGAAATATCACAACAAAGTATCAATTATTACACGAGATCCAGAACTTAAGAAAATATTCATTACAACTTGCATAGCACCAGGCTAGCTTCGAAAGAGTAAACAGCGGAAATTTATTCTTCATGGAGTCTCCATCATCTTCATGCGCCACATGCGAGCATGTTGGTTGCAGACTCGAAACCCTTAACGTAAACTCACTCGTCGTCAGAACAATCTGCAACAAATAAAAATTTGCAACAGAGTGGGTCAGAACCATTAAAAATGGAACTGGCAAGTGACACTTTGTGGACACTTAGTGGAATAACTCTAATAACCTATATGCATATTTGGCTGGTGGAGTTCAAGGCTATTTTGCATAAAGCCAATTTTTCCTATCTCTTTATAAAACACTTTTCTTTTGTCAAAACAGGTATGGCATGAAAACCACCCTCTTTTCTACCTTTGTTCAATCTTCAAAAAATTTAACTTAAGAAATTGGAATGTTGGGAGCCTCCGTTGACGTCCTTGATCAGCTGCTCAAATTGTCCGTAACCGGGGACACGGCTAAGTACTTAGTTTTAACTCTCGAGAGGGTGTGCACTTTCACCACGAGACTCAAACAACCCTTCTGTCCTTGACCCTCATGTAGTGAAAAGGAAAGGAGAAGCCTGAGACGAGACCTTTGGGGAAAGGTCAAGGCAGAGCCATTATACCACGTGGCTGCACTGGAAGCATCTTCACTTGGAGAAAACTTTGGTCCCTTTGTTCCTGGGTGGCCGTCCTCAAGTGAACTCTCAGGTAAGAACCCCCACATACCATGGTGCTAAGTATAGTAAACTATCTTAGGCGAAAACCCCCATGGACATGGTCCTGAGTAGACACTCAACTCATACATCCAATCAATCCCAAATCCACCCAGGTGTTTCATTTTAACTTTAGTAGAAATTAGCCTCTTCAATAAAAACATCATTTGCATCGCTTCAATATTTCTACTAACTTATCATAGGGTGCTAGACAACTAGTAAAAGGATATAGTGTAGTTTTCAGCATAGCAATACTATCCAACACATGCTTATAGAAAAATACTCTAAGTCATGCATAAGTAAAATAGATAGGAAATTCATGAGGGTGTGCCACTTGCCTTGGCAACAGGGAGAGCAGGAGTAGCAGTTGCAAAGGCCTTCGTCTCTCTCCGAAATTTCTAACACATCAAACAAGCCACAATAAACATGCAATCATACCAACAACTTTTTAAGTAAAAATATGCCATGCATGATATGCAAAAATACCCTAAGGGAATATGACATGCATGATGTGCAAAACCACTTGAGGAACATGGACAAAATAACTTAATCAAGTTGACTAGGTCAAGGTCAAGGTTAGGCAAAATAAACTTGATATAATCAACTTAAATTGGTGGTATGGTTGCTCCAAGTCTTCACATGTTTGGTCTTCAAAGAATCTTCAACTAGCACTCTAGGGACTTAGTCGTAAACACAAAGGACTTGGTCTATGTCCAAGGTGAAAGACAGAATTAGGAAGAAAGAAAAAGGATAGAAGAGAGAAGGGTGTAGTTGGTCTTCAAGGATCATCGTCAATCTTCCTTGTCATTCCTTCCTTGGTGTGGTGACTCCATTGCTTCTTGTAAGACTTTATGATTTTACAGACTTCATTATTTGGTACCACCAGGGCTGGTCTTAAATTTAACTTGCTACACCACTAAGTCAAATGGAGGGGAAAGAAAAAGGAAGAAAGAAAGACTTAGAGGAAAATAGGTGGTTGGTCTTCTCGAAGTTCCTCTTGATTTTCTTCTAAGTACTTTTACTTCTTGGAGATGCTTCTGGAGTCTGTTTTCTTGGTTAATTCCTTCATTGACTTTCCAGCTTCAAATTGAGAAACCCAAGGATGACAAAATAATTCCTAAGGAAAGTACACCATTTATAAGGTGCTAAATTTTGCTAAGGAAAAACTTAACCAAAAATTTCTAAGGGAAAGTTTGATCATGTTGAGATGCTAAAATTTTTCTAAGTACTTCTAAGCAACTCAACTCTTCAAAATAATACTAAGTCAAAATAATCCTAAGCAAAACACTTAGCAAAATAAGGAAGAGGTTTTCCTAGGAGGAGTATAGTTATACAAATCCAATGAAATTGGATTCACTCAAAAATAATTTTTATAATAAAGGATATGCCAAATTTACTCAAATAACACATTTGTAATTTGAATAAATTTAGTTTGACAAAATATAAAACTAATTCGGCCAAACTATTCTAAAGGTCAAGGGCTTTCCAAAAAGATTTTATTTGCAAAATTTGGACTTATAGAATTAAAGTTATGCCAAAAATAGTCAAATCACACATTTGAAATTTGAATATTTTAAACATGTCAAAACAGAAAATTAAAAGTGCTAAAAGTTTCTACAAGTCGTAAGCTTTCCAAAAATATAAAATTCATAAAAGTTGGCCAAACCAATAAAGAGTTCTAATGGTTTGAAGTTACATGGGCTTTTCTGCAAAACAGTCAAACAAAACTAAATAGAAAAATCATATTCCACGCGGGCGCTGACTGGATCCGATGTGGCGCTGACTGGGCTGCTGAGCTGGATAAGTGATTTGATTGGAACCGTCCAGATTTAGATCTACGGCTGAAATCTAACCGTACCTTTTCAATTTAAAAGATCTAATCCTATCCTTCCAAATCTGATCTAACGGCCCAGATTGCTTTGACCAAAACCTAGCGGCGCGACTCGCCGGAGATGCTCCGGTGAGCTAGCCCGTGGCGGTGCCATGCCCGGGGTCATGCGTACGTGCGAAAAGAGAGGGCGTGGGAAGAGCGGATCATACCAGGAGAAACAGGAGATCGAGGCGAGCACGATGGCGAGATGAGGAGTAGTAGATCGTCCTGATGTTGCCGCAATTCCTCGCCGGAGTGGCTCCTGCGGCGGTGGTCGTCGGTCGAGGATGGGCGCGTTGTTCTGCTGTAGAATAAAATGCCGCGATTTGTCAAAATGATGCGCATGGAAGGAATAGAAAGGAAACGAGAGGTAGGAGGGTTTGAGGTTCACAGAGTTCGTCGGAATTCGAGCTCCTCGCCGGCGGCAGTGGCGGAGCGCCGGGGTTGTGTGCGGACGGCCTGGTGGCTCTCGAGCTAGGGTTTTTTGGGCAAAATGAGGAGGAGAGGATGGGGCTTAAGTAGGCACGGACGGGAGCGGCGATCGCGGTCTTTACGGCGCGAATCGAAGGAAGGAAATCGCCGGCGGTTTCGGGCGTGTTTTCCGGCTGGAGGTTGAAGACAACGCTCCACTGATAGGTGGGGCCCGGGTGTCGGTGAGAGAAGAGAGAGGGAGGCCGTGGGGGGCTGGAGATGGGCTGGCGCGCGCGGCTGTTTGCTGGGCTTCGGCCCAATTCGGCTGGTTTCCATTTTTTTTTTGTTCTTTTCTCTTTTTCTGTTTTCTGCATTTTCAAATCGCTTTTAATATATGAATCACATGGATTCAAAACCAATTTGAATAAATTTGTAAAAACAAAACCTATCTGTTAAAACTTTCAAACACCAATTTCTAAAAGTATTCAAATTTGAAAATTTCAAATATTGCATAAAGGTTTAATTTGACCTTTATGTTAAATTTTATAAATAGGATTTAAATTGTCCTTTTAATATATTTTCTTAAATATGTTTTCAAGTGGGAATAATATTCCAACTTTTGAATTTTCCAAATGCAAACAAAGCTATAGGATGATGAATGCATGCATGATTTTTCTTTTCAAAGCAAAATACATAATAGTTTTTAAAAGTTTTAAATTTTTCTGATTTTTCAACCTTTTGAAAAACTAGGGGTATTAAAGTCAGCTTGGCCACCATGGCCGTACGGGCGTGCTCGCGCCCGTCGCGCCCGCGACCTCCCCCCTGTCGCCTGGACCCCTCCCCGGGCGCGGCATAGTCCCACGGCGTCGCCGCCGTCCTCGGCCGGCCGCCGAGCCGCCTGCCACAGCCGGCCGGCGCCACCGCTATGCACCCGTGCGTGCTCGAAGGGGCGAGGACGTCGACGACGACCCCGACGCGGAAGCCGCCCCTCCCGGTGCGGACGTCCACTGCCGTTGGTCTCCGCCGCTAGCCGCTCCCCATCCCTCCCTGCCTCGCCAACGCTGCCGAGCAGCCCGAGCTCTCCCGAGCCGCGTGGACGGAGAAGACGCGGGAACAGTGTTCCAATCGTTCGATTTAGAGCTAGCTTCTGTTTTCCGTTTTCCCCACTGGAAAACGTATTCCAGAGGAATACGCAACCCTCCCAGCCAGCTGAGCGTCGGTTTGTTATCCGCCGCGCGTGAGCAGCAGATAGCTAACCGTCGCACATCGATATCTCCCACCCCACAACTCCAAATTTGTTGATCCAAATTTCTAAATTCCTATCTTTGCGAGATCTGTCTAATGGTATAGATTTCGCATATTTCCAGTAAAAAATTTCGGGTAGCGCGTATTACGTGTGATACCATCCCGGCGGCGCGGTGTAGGGCTACCGATGCCCGAGTCCGCGACGTCTTCACTTCATCGAAGAACCAGAGCACAACTACTTGACCCCGAGGCAAGCTAACCCCTTGCTATGAGCAGTCCTGCAATGTTTGTTTGTTTATTTATTGCCATGCCGAGGGTTTATATTTGTCCGGGTACTGTTATATGTATGCATGTCCGATGTTGTTCATGTTTCAGGTGTGACTTGTAATATTGCTCCTGCCATGTTTCATTCATCATCCATGTGTGCATTAGAATGACGGGTGAATTAATTGTGTGCCTCGCAATTGCGCGGCTTTGTCGAACCCTCTAACTAAACAACTATAAAACATGCGTTCCTATGATTGTTTGCTTCTTCTCCTTCGCCGAGGTGAGGAGCGGACGAATGTCGTCTTATGATCCTCGGAGTTGGGGGCATTTGCCAAAAGAGTTATTTGCTTCTTCTCCCTCCATCAAACTTGGTTGGCGTATGCCCGCTTTAACTGCGACGCTTGGGACATTTGCTTTCCATTTGGGTCTTTTTGCCAAGATTGCTGACACCACGTCGAGTTAATCCTCGAGTGGAATGGATGCTTTCTTTCTTTTGTGTGCTTTTCGGTTCATTTTGGAGACTATATGCCCTACTAAATTTGGTAGTTGATCTGTGGTGGCGCTGGTCGGAGGTATCTCTGCCACAGTTAATCGATCGACGCCAACAACCTGTGCTAATGTTTGGTATTGATCTGTGATGGCGCTGGTCGGAGGTATCTCCGCCATAGTCACCCGGTCAATCCAAACAAACCATTGCTTGAAATATGATGTTGCTAATGTATTGTTGTTTGATGATATATTATTTTGATATTGTGATTGTTGTGTTGGACTAATTCCCTGTTGTTTGGACTTGTTATGATGAAACTTGATTAAATGAAACACCCCTCCAAACATCGATAGGGTCAGTCCATGGTGCCACTAATCTGAACATCGAAAGCACTACCACTGTCGCTCATATGGGCGGGCCCTTAGCCTACGTAACCTATTGAGCCTCCATTGATGCTACCATTTTGGCAAGTCTAGTCGGTTACCTTTGTGGTCGGAGCTAGTCTTGCGAAGGTTCCGGAGCTAGGCGTCGCTCATGGGTTGGGGACGTGCCGGATTCACTTCGTCATAAGACATAGAGTTATGTCGGTAGCTAGACAAGGAGTGTCTTGGTAGCGTGAACGGTCATGTAAGTGTATCAGGTCGTCTTGAGGAAGATTTCCTAAAGTACCGGCCATATGGTGCATTTAGATGAGTGGTAACTGCAACCTCTCGAGAGTGTGTCAACTAGCAGCTAGCCTTGTTCCTGGGATATGGAACAACAGTTCAGTGTCGGTCACACTGTGTGTCTTTGTCGTGTCCGGAGGTTAAACTTAAGGCTTGTTTGAAAGAATTAATGAACGACCTGATTTCACTAAATGAACAAATAAGATGATGCAGGGAATGTTGCCTTGAGATGTCGATGGTAACCCGAGATATGGGATGGCGGTGTGATCGTTGGGAGCCTAAAGTTAGGCCTGAGCCAACATCAACCGTGCATGCTCAGAGTGGAAAGATGAGGCCAGTGGGCCTAGCAGTGATCACATGCGCTGTTGTGCATTATTTGGTACCAACTGGTACACTCGTTTACTTGTCACAGGTAATCTCTTTATATGATTGCCGGTGCACAATCCAACCCCACCTGGCTTGGACTCTGTACTGGTGATACCCCCTTTGCTTGCTTATGACATGTTTGGTTGTCAATGCCATGCTACTTTTATGTCATGTATCTAGAGTACACCTTGCCATGTTATAGGATTTTATTTCCTATGTATATCTTGTTGCATGATTGTTGGATTGTTCGTGTCAAGTGGTTATTCTTGCGAGTACGTCATTGTACTCACGTTGGCTATTCAAATGGCTAGATTTTGGTGAGGATTCATCTTCTACCTTAGCAAGGATATGGAGCAAGAGCGTGCTAGGATCAGTAGCCCAGCCAGATGCCTGTGGAGTGGAGCCGCTCCAAGCCGCTGCCTTAGCCGTCTTCCGCTGCCCGTTAAACTCTGTCTTGAGCCACGCTTGGCTTGATATTTTTGTCATGTCCTGATGGCCTTGTAAACCATTTGTAGCCCTTTGGGCCTGATTGTGTAATGATTTCCGCTATGTTGCATTGTCGTAACGTGCGTCTAGATATCTTGGGCTGGCGCACAGGGCGACCGCCTCTCTGGCGACATGTGTCAGAGGGGGGGTGCCACAGCCAGGCACCAGTGATCCTCCTTTTGCAGGAACAAATCCCGCGCACTCCGAGTTGTAGCAGCCGGCTGATTTTGTGTCTTTCTAAACAATGGTACAAGGAAATATTTGTTATGTTGTGGTACAAAGAGTTCTCAATGTTTTATATTTTATAAAATGGCTTGGCTTATACTTACCGTCGAATATGTAAAGAAGCGTACATCTCTATTGTGGTACAACAAGGGGGAAACCTGCAAGTCAAACATAATGTAATGTACCGGTTTCTTAAAAAAGGCATTTTAGTTTATTAAAATAGGTGAGTCGAGGATTCACATGAAATCCAACTTCAATTAAACTATAGTGTCCTCCATCTTGACAATAGATCTGTATGGCCGATCCAGAGTCTTGAGAGGATTGCTGATTTGGTGAACCCCATACACTCATTTCAGCTCGAAGACCATGGAAATTTCCTGGCTCTGTGTGCCACATTGCATACTTGTGATACAAATTAGTTCAAATCGGTGACCCATTCCAGAAATATATGTATATATAGTACACAATTTTGTCCTAACTAGTTCATGTGATCTTGTAGTATATGCATTTGTATATAGTTTTCATCCGATTTTCGCCTAACTAACTAGGTATACCTATTTTTCTTGATTAAATACATACCTATGCCTACCGAGTCTAATCTATTTCAATATAAAAAATAAAAGACCGATGACTGTGGGCCCTTATGTCCTTCTAATTGATACTACAATTTATCTTGACCAACGATTTCCTCCATCTCCCCAAAATATATCTTTTCAGACACAGATAAAGTCATACTTTCAAATCTTTGTTTATGCATATATTTCAACATCTTTGGATTACCTACTTGATAATCATATGCATAATTTTTTCATCAAAGTTATTTCACACTACGTTACTTTGTCGAGCATTATAAGTATCTTATGAAAAAGGAGTTTTTTTTGTCAAATTTTGTTCTATAGGCCTTGAATGCAAAAGTGAAAGGATCGGTATGACACCTAGAGGGGGGGGGGGGGGGGTGAATAGGTGCTACTTCAAATTTTAGTTCTTTTTCAAATTAGGCTTGACACAAAAGGTAAATTCTCTAGATATGCAACTATGGTGAATTTACCTATATGACAAGCTAGCAACTAGGCACGGTACATGAAGTAAAGACGGTAAACAAGGATAGAGGTAACCGAAGTCAAAGCACGCGGAGACACGGATGTATTTCTGAGTTCCTCGTTTTTAGGGTAGTACGTCTCGTTGAAGAGGTGTGAACCAACACAATGGTCCAACAGCCACAAAGGCTTCACCTTCTTCTCCGATGAACCGCACCACAAAGGTTTGGTTCACCTTCAACTATCGGAAACCTTCAAGGCGGATTCCGGAGCCTTTACAACAACGATTCGGGGCACAACCCACAACGGTATTGGGGGCTCCCAAACAGCTACAATCTATCACGAAAACAATAAGTGAGATCAACAAGAAGCTAGGTTTTCCAAAAGGAAACCCTAGCAAAGGGGCCCTCAAGTAAATGAGGGGGAAATGTAAAACGGCTTGGTGAAGATGTAGATCCAGGCCTTCTCCTTCAATCCTCCAAAGATCAACGAGTTTGGGTGGAGGGATTGGGAGATCTAGATGTTTTCTTGAGCTTGCAATAATGGTGTCTTCAAGTTTGGGCGAGCTACTGAGGTTGAAGAAGGAGAGGGGTATTTATACCCCTCTGAAATCTAGCCGTTGCGACCTCCCGGAAGACCGGAATATCCGGCCAAAGTTGATACCGGAACATTCCGGCCACAAACCAAAAAATCCGGCCCAAACTTCCGGTTTAGGCAGACCCTCGCACAATTCTCTGGCGTCTGAGCACACCGGAATATTCCGGCCTGGAACCAAAGTTCTGGCCCAATATTCTGGTTTAGCCAGACACACGGACTTTTCTCTGGCAGCGACCAAACCGGAATATTCCGGCCTGGAACCAAAGTTCCGGCCCAATATTCCGGTTTCTCCAGGGGCTCGCAGATAGCTCTTTTCTTTGTCTTTTTGGAGTTTGATGCTTATGGTTTGATCTACTAAATCCTGCATCACTCAGAACACAATTAAATTATTACTAGTGTTGTTGCCTAACACACAAAACATCAAGGGATTAAGAAATGTTCTTTCAATCTCCCCCTTTTTGGTGTTAGATGACAACACTAGGATTTGCAATGAAGTACCAAAGCAACAATATCTAGTTTCCAAAAAAAGATAGAGAAGCTCCGCCTAAATGTGTGCATAGGTAATTTTCATTGGAAAACAAGTGCACAACATATAGGTTTGGGGCCTCTTACAAGATAACATAGGAAACAAGATACAAGTATGAGACAGACAAATAGATGGGTTGAAACCTTGAGATGAAGATCATACCATCGCATATGTAGTTTCAACCATACCATACATAAGATAAATCCGAAAACCCATGAGTCTCATACAAAACATAGAACATAGTTCATAGAAATATATAAAAGAGTTCAACACTAAAATAAATGGACACAACCTCTCAAGAAATGATAAAAGCGTATGCTTGTGTCCGATCCATGCAAATCCCCACGAAGAAGCCTAATAGAACTACTTCTCCCCCTTTGGCATCGAAACGCCAAAAAGGGAAAAGAGCGATGCTACAACGTCCCTGAAACTCAGTCCGAGTCCTCGAACTCCTCGGAGGCATCCATGGCATCATCATCAGCAGGAGAAGGTGACCTAGAAGCAGCACGAGCATGACGACAGGAGGGAGCAGAAGGAGCTGACTTAAAAAGATGCTACTCGAAAAGAACCCACGGAGTCTGAGCGTCTTTATTCCTGTCTTCATAAGAAAGAAGGGCTGTCCTGGGAGGGTCATCTCGTTTGCGAGGAAGCCTGGATATGATATACTGTCTCTCACAATAGGCTTCATACTGTCCATGGCGAATATCAGCATTCATGCACATAACGTATTTCTGGAACCAGTTGAGTTTTTTAATTTCAGGAGCAACAGACGGGGCAGCAATGTTCATCCTGCGAGTGCTACCACTCCGACGGGCATCTCTCATGAAGGAGTCTGTGGCAGAAGCAGGAGTAGAGGAGGAGGCAGCCTTGGAACCTTTCTTCTTATAGAACGTCTTGGGCTTGTGAGCCACACAGCCCTCACTCAAGTCATAGTCCTTCAACGTTGCTTGAATAAGCATCATGATGTAAGGACCATATGGAATAGTGGTCCTTGAAACCATGGCATCATGCATCTCATTAAAGATATAGTCCATCACATCTACGGTAAAATCCTTGTCAGGGTCTTCATTTTGGATACACTCATGAGCAAGAAGGAGAAGATCCACTAGAGAGCCACGAGTGGCATTCTTGTTTCCACCACTTGGAGCAATGTTCTCACGAAAGATGCGCACAAGAAGATCATAAAGAGGATGAAGGCCATGCATCTCACCAATAATGCCATCTGAGCTATAGAGATCCAGCAACTTGTTCTTGTTAGGCCGCCCAGGAGAGTGGAGGCGATAACCCATATATAGCTGAATCCTCTCCCTCAAAAGGATAGTCGAGAATCTTAGCAAAAACATAAAAGTTGGCCTCACAAAAAACTGACCCAGTCATCCATTTCATAGAATGAGCATCATCATCCTTCAAGACAAGAGTGGCATAGAACTGCATGAGAATAGTGGGATTGTAATTGCATTGGAGAGCCATGAGATGATGAAGCCCCATTTGCTGAGTTACAAAGACTGCTTCAGAAAATTCTGCCTTGGACTTAAGTAACTTCATGTTGATTGGGTGCATCGAGCGCATCGGAAACTCAAAGGTGCGATAGATGTCATCATAAATAAACCTTTGCTGCTCACACCAGAAGTTACGATCCAGTATCTCTTCATCTCTTTCCTCATCTTCAAACCAATCTCCCTGCCTCAAACCTGAATAATCAACACTGTCCATTGTCTTGTAATTTACTCGAGAGGCTTTCCCCTTCTTCTTCCTTGCACCAGCCCGTGCCTTCTCATTCTGCTGCTCAGCTGCTTGCTGCCGAGTGACGACCTCATCAACAAGCACACCTTGTGCATTTTTTTGAGGTACTTTTTGCGATGATATTGCTTCGGAGTACTCGAATCACCTGTGAAATAGAAAGATAGGTGGATAGCATAGATAAGTACACACAAGCCACAGGAAAGGATGTGAAGACACATTAGAGAAGCTAAAAAGATTCGATACTACACAGCCCTAGAAGAATCAGAACTAAAAACCATGCCCAGCCAAAACCGGATATTCCGGCCCAGGGGGGGGGGGATATTCCGGCCTGTAGAAACAGTTTCAGAGTTGATTCAAACTAGGTGTAAAGTAGATCGACAACATATTTAGCAAAGCTAATGCATCTAGACAATAGGAGGGGTCAATGGCATCAACTACTCCAAGTATTGGCCTAAGCAATAACGTCCACAAAAAAGTGGTGACAAGCACCCAAGATCTGAAAATGTGGGAGTTACCCTCATCCATTTGAGGAGCTGCTTGGAGGAGAAGATGCCCGGGGTCGAGAAGAAACAGATCCGGCAGGGGGCCGGAAGATCCGGTGGCCACAAGTGGCTCCGGCGAGGTGGGACGGTGGCAGGCGGCGGTTTTGGTGGAGGAGGGGTCGGGGAGAATGGGGGGATCGGGAGAGCCCTCCACCCCGAGCACTCCTTTTTTAAAAACGATACCGCTTTGGCTGGAATATTCCGGCCACGAGGGGGCGGAAATTTCCGGCTTCCCGGAAATTCCGGTTTTGATACCAGAATATTCCGGGGCCTGCTGGGGCCAAAAACCTCAGTTTCAAAAGACTGACTTGTGTGCTAGAAAGAAATGTCTTTAGGGAAGATAGGTTTAGGATTTAGAGTGTCAAACTGAAATTGGTACTTCACACTCATACTTGCAAGAATCAAACAAATAAAATGCCAAATTTGAGTGTGTTTTCCATAAAACCAAGGGAGAGGCATACAATTCAAATGTTTTTCAATAAGCCCCAAAAGAACCAACTCTTCATAAAGCAGAGGGCGGTGGCCTAGGCCACCATGTATGAGTGTTTTGTGTGACACCGCGAAGATGTATCTTGGGTTCACGGCCACTACTCGTCATTTAGATCACAATTCATAGAACGAATATAGAGATGCAAATGAGTTCTTACTATCGGCATAATGGAGGGAGGGATAGTCCAATGGATTAGGACCGCACTCCCCCTATGTCCATGCCTACACCTAAACCAAATAGATAGTCAAGAAATAGGTGTGTATGCAAGATAGTCAAGTCAAGCTCCTTGAATCCACGATATTTAGCTCATGCCTCAAATAAGTGAATCTTGCTTAATCAAGTGGCTTCGTGAATATATCGGCAAGTTGATGTTTGGTTGGAATATAGCCAAGCTCAATGTCACCACGGTTAATATGATCACGAATAAAGTGATGACGAATCTCAATATGCTTCGTTCTTGAGTGTTGCACCGGGTTGTGACCAATCTTGATAGTACTTTCATTGTCACACAAAAGAGGCACTTTGTCACAATGGACACCGTATTCCTTTAAAGTTTGCCTCATCCATAGCAATTGGGTGCAAGCACTAGCGGCTGCCACATACTCGGCTTCGGCGGTGGAGAGAGATACACAATTTTGCTTCTTAGAAGACCAACTCACCAAGGACCTACCAAGGAATTGGCATGCCCCGGAAGTTGATTTCCTATCATCCTTACAACCAGCCCAATCCGAATCCGTGTACCCGGCAAGAGAGAAGTTCGAGCCCTTAGGATAACACAAACGAAACCTTGGGGTATGAACCAAATATCGTAGGATTCTATTGACCGCTTGCATATGGCTTTCTTTAGGAGCCGCTTGATACCTT
The DNA here is from genome assembly GCA_947311845.1 of Poa pratensis. Taxonomy (NCBI): domain Eukaryota; kingdom Viridiplantae; phylum Streptophyta; class Magnoliopsida; order Poales; family Poaceae; genus Poa; species Poa pratensis. The sequence continues at coordinate 9,044,566 of CAMZMU010000126.1, forward strand.
GTACACACCACTACACTCAACACAATATCGGGTCTAGTGCTGCTTGTTGCACACGTTCGTTGGGAGACCCCAAGAGTAAGGTATGATGTAGTCCAGCAGCAAGTTTTCCCTCAGTATGAAATCAAGGTTTAATCGAACCAGTAGGAGCAGTAGCACTTCAGAAGGTTGTTGGCGGCTCGCACGGCGCAACACGATCACCAACGTGGAATCTGCACACAACACAATCAAACTACTTTGCCCCAACGAAACAGTGAGGTTATCAATCTCACCGGCTTGCTGAAAACAAAGGATTAAACGTATGGTGTGGAAAACAGTAGTAAATTGCAGAAAATGAAAAGGAACAATGTTTGCAGTTTGTGGTTTAATCAATGTAAAAGAATGGACCGGGGGCCACAGTTCACTAGAGGTGTCTCTCCATAAAAGATAACTAACATGCTGGGTGAATAAATTACAGCTGGGCAATTGACAAATATTGAGCGCATGACAATGCATATATATGACATGATGATTACTATGATATTTAATTGGGCATTACGACAAAATACATAGACCGTTATCCAATAGCATCTATGACTAATAATCCGCCGCCAGGTTGTCATCCGAGTTCCCCGTTGGTATTAAGTTGCAAGCAACGGATAATCGCATTAAGTAAAGTGCGTAATGTAAACAAATACATATGACCGTGGACATAGCATTGTTAGGTTATCCCTAGTAGCAACAGCACATCCGCAATCTTAGAAGTTGCTGTCACTCTCCCAGATTACCGGAGGCATGAACCCACTATCTAGCATAAATACTCCCTCTTGGAGTTACAAGCATCTACTTGGCCAAAGCATCTACTAGTAACGGAAAGCATGCAAAATCATAAATAACATGGGGCATAGATTGATAATCAACTTGACATAACATTCAATATTCATCGGATCCCAGCAAACACAACATGTAGCATTACAATAAGATGATCTTGATCATGATAGGCAGCTCACAACATCTAAACATGATGGCACAAAGTGGAGAGACAACCATCTGGCTACTGCTATGGACCCGTAGTCCAAGGATGAACTACTCACCCATCACTCCGGAGGCAGGCATGGTGATGTAGAGCCCTCCGGTGATGATTCCCCTCTCCGGCAGGGTGCCGGGAAGAGGTTCTGGACCCTCCCGAGCTAGGGTTGACGACAGCGGCGCCTCTGGAACTTTTCGTGGATAATGGCTCGGGTGTTTAGGGTTTTCGAGTCGGGGGGATTAAGTAGGCGAAAGGGCGGTGGCTGACGACCCCCGTGGGGCCCACATGCCCCTAGGGCGCGCCAGAGGGGGGCCCGCACCCTGCCCGCGTGTGGGGCCCACGTGGCTCCTCTTCGTTGCTCCTTTGGACTTCCAGGTGTGTTCTGATAAAATAGGTCCCTCCGTGAAGTTTCGTCCAATTCCGAGAATATTTCCTGACTAGCTTTTCTGGAATACAAAAACAGCAGAAAACAGGAACTGGCACTACGGCATCTTGTTAATAGCTTAGTCCCAAAAAATGTATAAAAGTGACATAAAGCGGATGCAAAACATGTAGCAATTGGTATAATATCAGCATGGAACATCAAAAATTATAGATACGTTTGAGACGTATCATCTAGATGCACAAAGATAAAGCAAAGAACCAATCATAGAGCGATAAAGATATTGATCCACATCAATACCCTGTGGATTAAGTTCAAGGTGACACTTGGTGTCCATAGGAAACCTCTTTCCTTTAGCATCTTGCATGTTGAACTTCTTGAGAATGTCTTGGGTAAATTTGGTTTGAGAGATGAAAGTCCCTTCACTCAATTGCTTGATCTCAAAGGCAAGAAAGAACTTCAACTCTCCCATCATGGACATCTCGAACCTATCGGTCATAAGCTTTGAGAATTCATCATTAAAAGCTTTGTTAGATGAGCCAAAGATAATATCATCCACATAGAGTTGGCATATGAAAAGCTCCCCTTTAACCCTCTTGGTAAAGAGGGTGGGATCGATTTGCCCCACTTCAAATCCACGGTCTAGCAATAGCTCTCTTAGGTGCTCATACCAAGCACGAGGTGCTTGTTGGAGACCATAGAGCGCCTTATCAAGCTTGTAGACATGGTTAGGGAAGTTTGGGTCCTCAAATCCCGGTGGTTGCTTAACATATACCAACTCCTTTAGAGGACCATTAAGAAAAGCACTTTTCACATCCATTTGTTACAATTTAAAGTTATGATGTGATGCATATGCAAGAAGGATACAGATGGACTCAAGGCGAGCCACGGGAGCAAAGGTCTCTCCAAAATCAATGCCTTCAACTTGAGAGTATCCTTGAGCTACCAATCTTGCCTTGTTCCTCACAACCATTCCATGTTCATCTTGCTTGTTCTTGAAAATCCACTTTGTGCCTATAACATTGCGACAATCTTTTGGCTTCTCAACTAAGTTCCACACTTTGTTGCGCTTGAAGTTATTGAGTTCATCATGCATAGCTTCCAACCAATCCGGATCTTCAAGAGCTTCAAAGACTTTCTTCGGTTCCACCATGGAGATGTGTGCTTGATGCTCGCTAAAGCTAGCCAATTGTCCCCTTGTGGTAACACCCCTTCTTCGGTCACTAATAATAGCTTCAAGATGCATACTCTTTCTTCTCATGTCTCTTTTAACTCTTGCTTGACGACGGGTTTCGATATCTCTATTGGATCTTGGAGGCATCACTTGATCATTTGAGTCCCCGTCTTGATCGGAGTGTTGACCTTGATCATCATTTTGCACATCTTCAACAATAGAAGGAGAAGATTGATCTTGGTCTTGACCTTGGCTAGCATCAACAATAGGAGAGCTTGGTTCTTGCATAGCAACTTGGTCAACTTGAGTAGGGTCTTGAACTTGTTCTTGAATAGGTGCATCATTTGCTTCCATGGAGGGCGCCGGTTCCACTTGTGATGATGTGGTCTGCACTTGGGTGGAGCTTGTACTTGCTTGAGGAGGCTCATGATGGATTTCAACGGGGCGATAGAAGCCAACGCCCATTCTCCTTATAGCATATTGAGGTTCCTCATTATCTACATCACAAACATGAAATCGCGCCACTTGGGAGCCATCATTCTCATCGAACCTCACACTACAAGATTCCACAACTCTCCCTAAGGATTTGTCGTAGACTCTATAAGTGTGAGAGTCCGCACCGTAACCAACAAAAATACCCTCTAAAGCTTTAGGTTCAAATTTAGATAAACGAACACCTTTGATTTTGTAGAAACACTTACAACGAAACACACGGTAGTAGGAGATATTGGGCTTGTTGTCGGCAAGCATTTCATATGGAGTCTCCTTTCTTCCAACACGAAAGAATAACCGGTTAGATGAGTGACACGCCGTGGAGATGGCCTCGGCCCACAAAAAAAGCGGAGACTTAAACTCCGCCAACATGGACCTTGCCATATCCATGAGAGTCCGGTTCTTCCTCTCGGCTACACCATTTTGTTGAGGGGTATAAGCAGCAGAATATTGATGACGAATTCCCTCTTCACTAAGAAACTCATTTAGGGTGTAGTTCTTGAACTCGGAGCCATTGTCACTCCTAATGGCCAATATGGGAACATTGTGTTACGTTGAACTTCATTGGAAAAGTCGATGACAGCTTGTTGAGTCTCATCCTTCGACTTGAAGAAATAAACCCAAGTAAATCTTGAATAGTCATCAACAATCACCAAGCAATACTTCTTCCCACCAAGACTCGGTTGAGGAACGGCACCAAAGAGATCAACATGAAGAAGTTCCAATATCCTCTTTGATGAGATGATGGTCTTGCTTGAGTGGGGAGAATCATGCATCTTTCCTTCAACACAAGCCCTACAAAGACGATGTCTAGAAAAAGAAACATCCTCTTTTAGTCCAAGAATGTGGCCACCCTTGTGAAGACTTTGCAAAGTTCTCATGTTGACATGGGACAAGCGGCGATGCCACAACCACCCCACGTCGTCCTTTCCGAATAGGCATATTGCTTGAGTGTTGGTTGACCCCGAAAAGTCCACCACAAACAACACATTCTCAACATACCCAACGAACATGACCTTTAGAGTCTTGCTCCTCAAGAGTACCACCATATCAATAGTAAAATAGACATCAAAGTTCATCTTATTAAGTGCACGAACGGACATAAGATTGTAACCGAGAGACTCGACAAGCATGACATTTACAAGGGTGATATCCTTTGCAACTACCACCTTGCCGAGACTCTTTACCTCAGCTTTTGACTTATCACCATAAGAGACGGTTGAGTGATTTAGATTTGGTCTCAACTCCGTCATAATCTCCTTGCTTCCGGTCATATGACTAGTGCATCCAGTATCAACCACCCATTTAGACCCACCGGAAGCATAGTCCTAGAAGAAATCATTGCTTGGATTTAGGTACCCATTTCTCAATGGGTCCTCTTTTGTTAGCAACAAGGGTCTTAGGAACCCAAATAGAATAATCAATGTAACCATCATAAGGACCAACATATTGTGCATAAACATCCCCATAATAGTCAACATAAAGAATGTAGTTTGGATTGTTATGACCCGCTGATGCATGTAAAATGCATACATGAACTTTGCATTATTTTATTCATATTCCAATCATATTTGCATCATATAAGGGTTATATCATTGTTTTATAATGATTTTGGGAATATTTCACAAGTTCCCCTATTTTTCTGGAATTAACCCTGCGCAGGCAGAAAACCCTATTTTCTAAGTTTTGATGTTTCAGGGACCCAAACGACGTCCAAATGACCTGCAAATTTAGGAGCATCAATATTTGGAAGGAAGAAGACCTGGGAGAGAAGGAAGCGAACAAACGGAGGCTCGAGGCCCAAAAGGGGGTGGCCCACGCGGCCACAGTACCTGGCCGTGTGGGGCCCACCTTCTGGAGCCTCGATGCTCCGTTGCCGTCGATCTTTTCTCCACCGACTTCGTCTTGACCTAAAACCGACTATAAAAATAGTCCCCGAGGCCCTTCGGAAAGGAGGCGGCGGAGAAACACAAAACCACGAAACAGAGAGTCAGAAGGCTGCCGCCGGAGAAGATTGGAGGGGGGAAACGCTGCCGGAATCACCTCCGGTAGGCTCCTCCATCCCCCTCCGGAGTCTCCATCAAGACCACCGTCTCCATGATGAAGGGGGAGTAGTCCACCCCCTGGACTTGGGTTTGTGGTGGTAACTTATGTATCTCTCCTCTCTTTGAGCTTCACTAATTAGTACCGTATGAGCTGCTGAACATGATTACGGTCATCTATGTAATTCCTATGGTGGATATTGTGGTGTGAGATGATATTTGTTATGCATTTACCGTTGTGTTGGATCTTTTATGACTTGTCATACTTTGGAGATATTCTATGATGCATGTGATGGTTTGATTTATTCATAATGCCTTGTTTATCCTTGTCATGAGGTGATTGACACCACCACGTATGGATAGATGAGAGAGATGTGGTCATGCACACGAAATATGAATCATTGCACTAGTGTTTAGAATATTGTCCATTATGAAGTATGATGTATGTAGGTACGGGATGGCCGATGTGACAACGGCTTATGTATTGAGTGACACAATACAGCCCAACATCCTTTATCTGGGGTAAAAAGGAAGAAGTATGATGTGGGAGTGACAGCAAACCACGCTAGCCTTACGAGGGTGACATAGCAACACAAATGATTATTTTCTTCCAACTATGTGTTTTAGAACATGTAGCCGTCATAAAAGTTTACCATGAATGCATGACAATTGTGTGTACTTTTATTATCTATAACATGATCACCACCATAGATTGAGAGAGAGGACGAGTGAAACCTGAACCCATGTCCATTGTTCCTATAAGAAACTCACACTTGAGCTTGTCCTCTTGCTGCATAGAGGATTGGGCTTTCTCTCTTTGAGAGCTGTCACTTGCTACTATTTGTTTTCAGCATTGCAACCATACATCCAAAAATACCAAAAACACTTGCATCTTTCATTGTTTTATTTATCAAATTTGCTAACCAATACCTTCAGCTCCTCGTGGGTTCGACAACCTTTTCTAATCGAAAGGTACTACAATTGATCTCCTGCACTTGGGAGTCATCAAGATACTTTTCTGGCGCCGTTGCCGGGGAGCGTAGCGCTATTGGTAAGAAGTTTGGTAAGGAAACTTGAAACCTGAATTTTATCTCATTGTTACTATGGCTTTTCTGAATCGTGCATCGCTGCACCTTGCTCTATATGAAAGTGCTTATGCCACTGCTCCTAAAGTGGTTGAAACTACTGTGTCTGAGGTATCTAAAGTGGGAATTAAAATTCCCATTGGTCATGTTAAAAGAGTTATGAAAAATCCATTTTCAGGGGATGGAACTATGTCTCCACGTGAACACGTGGAGACAATTGAAGAAATATGTGGTTTATTTAGGCTTCCTGGAATTTCTAATGATCAAGTAAAAAGGAATCTGTTATATTTGTCTTTATCTGGTAATGCTCGTGATTGGTACAGATCTCTTGATGAAGAGGTCACTATTGAATGGGGTATTTTGAGGAAGGTTTTTCTTAAATATTTTACTCCCCAAGAGAGCACTAATATTTTGCAGGAAGAGGAAATTAAAAAACGTATGGAAGTTTGTTTGCATAATAGTGATAGCAATGTTATTAGCATGAATTCTTTGAACACCATTATTGCTAATGCTATGCAAAGCTCTAAGCTTGGGGAGGTTGAGGTTTTTGAAAATCCTTTTGCTACAAATGATTATATATTTGAGACCTCTCCTCCTAGTGAAGTATTTGAAAATCCTTTTGCTACTGATGATTATAATGATTGTGATATTTTCAGTCCACCTACTATTGAGGATAAAGTTTATTATGATTATGATATGCCTCCTATATATGATGATTACAATGATGATTATGAATGTTTTACTCCCACTATCACTAATAGGAAGGATTTTACTTATGTGGAGAGTATTAATACTTTTATGCTTGTAGATCATGAAAGACATGCTTTATGTCATAATTATATTGTTGAATTCATTCATGATGCTACTGAAAGTTATTATGAGAGGGGAAAATATGGTTCTAAACATTTCAATATTATTACGTTTCCTCTCTTTAAGTTCAAAGTCTTGAAATTGCTCTTGTTTTATCTTCCTATGCTACTTGCTTTGAGTTTCAATGATTTATTTTCTTACAAGATCCCAATGCATAGGAAGTGGGTGAGACTTAAATATGTTTCATATTTTTCCTTGATGCTCACCTTTGTGTTTCAATTCTTATTCCTATGTGAGCATCATTAAAACTATCATGGCTGTCCAGAAAACAGATTCCTAAGCTTCACTGCGAAAAATGTTAAAAATCACAGAAAAGGAATTTTGACCTGAAATTTTACGACAGCAATCTTCAGTTATTAATACACATTTCATTAGTTCAAAATTTTCTGATTTGAGCAACGTAAGTGCCTCTGAAAATTCACTCTTTACGGGCTGTCCAGTTTTTGACAGATTCTGTCTTTATTTTGCATTACTCTCATTACTTGTGTTTTGTGTAGTTCTATTGATCAAAGAGCAATACACAACCATAGTAACAGTAGTTAATGTTTAGAATCAACTCATGATGTGTCTTTGCTGTACCTATGTGGATTTAATTTATGGAGACACTAACCCCTCTAATCAAGTTTTATGATGAGTTTTGTGTAAAGAAATTTTCAAGTGGAAGAGTTGAGGGTGATGAACAATGATCAAGAGGGACAAACACTCAAGCTTGGGGATGTTACCCCTAGGATCACCCTACATATTCAAATAAGTACAAGAATTCAAGCTTGGGGATGCCAAGCCACCTCACTCCAACCATCTTGATACCAAGTAAGTAAGCCTAGCTATATGGCTATAAAGAAAGCGCTTTACGGGAGGCAACCCGGTTGTTTTTATTTTTGATTTTCTTTGTGTCCTCTTGCTGTAACAAGAGACTTAGTTTTTAGTTTAGTTTCTGAATTTTTAATAAAGTGCCAAGTTTTACCCATTTTGGTTTGAAAAAGTTGCTTATAGCATTCGGAGATTTTATTCCAGCACGAATCTGTGCACGGTATGATTTTTAATTCCTATTATGTAACTCCGAATGAGCTGATATTTAACTGTAGTTGCAACTTTTCATCCTCTGTATGCATGAATTTTTCAGAATTTTTAGACAAATTAAGTAGGGTAGAAAAATACGTTTTGCTGCTGCTGTTTTTCTGGACAGATTCTGTCCCATTTTTTTGATGCATGCTTTGAACTTTTAACTTGAATCTTTTAGATCCAATTGAGTTTATGAGTAGGCATACAACATATACACTTACTGGACATTCATATGAATTTTTGTCTAAGGATTATATGCAGCAAGAAATCTATTTGTTTATCACTACTAATGTCACCCCACAGAAAAGAAATGGGAGAAACGGTGTTTTGAAGTTTTTTCACAGGGATTAGAGGAGATGCACCAAGAGCTATCCAAGGATGGTGAAACCATAAGCTTGGGGATGTGAAGACAACCCCACTGGACCAACACACTCTCGGTTTGCACACGTCTAACTTCTGTTTTTCGATCAATGCACTTTATCGCATAAACTTGGAGCGTCTTTTTGTTTGTTTTGGTTTGATTTTTATTTTTGAGAGACCACCACATTATCATTTATATATGAGAGAGCTACTGGAAATTTGGGTTGAATATGTTGGATGCTATTATAGATTGGGAAAAGGGATGTTTGAGTTGATTTTAAAAGATACATATAGTTGCATGATTCATGAGCTTGTTAATGAGTAATAATTTGCAAGTGTTTTATCAAGAGCTATCTTTTATTCATGTTTTGATGCTGAATGTTACTTTACTTTGTTTAACATGGATTAGTTAGTTCTATGGACACTCATGCATGCATTTAGATGGTCAACTTTCTCCCTCTTGCTAGCCCAAAAATTCCAACAAGCAAAAACTTGTTTCCAACACCTTCAACCAAAGTTTTTCCAGTGAGTCCACCATATCTACCTATTAGCTTTATGCTATTCCGAGTATGTTTATCATGTTATTTTGATATCTATACCTCTGAATTAAAATGCTTATGTTATGGGAAAAGTTGGTTATATAGCTCTCACGAACTTGATGCACACTTTACTTTTATTGCACTTAATGAACATGACCCATTGTGATTAAAATTATGATGTTATGAGCTTGACAAATGTCTTTGGTTGGAGAGTTAGCCATATGCTGTCACATGGCAAGCTTTCAACATTGCACTTCATTATATTTAGTTGATGTCATGTACTTTTGTTTATGGATGCTTACCATGGGTGAAATAAATGTGGAAATGAAGTAGGTTTAAATGAGTTTGTATAAATGGTTAGAGAGACGCCTGGGCCGCTAATCTAAGCCATGCATCATTCATGGTGGAAATTTACTTACATGCTATGGTGAACCTTCTGTGATACACCTTACAATAAAAAGCTATCCAATGGTAAATAAAAAGGGTGTTGAGATTGTTCATTATGTTTGTTTGTCTTGTCATTTTGATATGGGCTTGTTCCATATCCTGGGACAAGAGGTACCCCAGTTGACGCTCTTGATGATACTATTTTACTTACAATGATATTTAAATTGAACTTGCTTTGTTTCCGAGTTGAGTAACACATGGAGTAGGTACTCGTATTCAAGGGGCATGAGACTTTCAACCTTACTTTGTCAAGCACACTACTCATATTTGCTTTCACTTTAAACTTAATCATTCAAGATGCTATGATAGGGGCAATGAGAGCTTGACACCAAGGATACCACATTGCAATCATTAACTTAAGTAGAAGCATTTGGAAGTTAGATGAAACTTATTCATGCTTTACCTCTACTCATATATATATATCTTTCCAAAGTGTCCACCTTTTATATTCAGATTTTCATCTACACTCTATGACCATTGTAGGATGTTCTTACTTATCATTATGCATACATGTGGTCCATAGTACTTTTTCATTTATGTTACACTTTGTGAATTATCATTGAACATCCTTACATTGAATATTTGATATCACTTCATAAATTATCTTGCATATTGCTACATCTTTTAAGAATGAACCATTTGACTCTATGTAGCAATAGTAATCATCTTTGATATCCATTGATAGTATTAAAATGCAAAGTCCATGTTAGTTTTATCACCTTCATACTCGAGGACGAGCATGGGTTAAGCTTGGGGATGCTGATGCATGTAAAATGCATACATGAACTTTGCATTATTTTATTCATATTCCAATCATATTTGCATCATATAAGGGTTATATCATTGTTTTATAATGATTTTGGGAATATTTCACAAGTTCCCCTATTTTTCTGGAATTAACCCTGCGCAGGCAGAAAACCCTATTTTCTATGTTTTGATGTTTCAGGGACCCAAACGACGTCCAAATGACCTGCAAATTTAGGAGCATCAATATTTGGAAGGAAGAAGACCTGGGAGAGAAGGAAGCGAACAAACAGAGGCTCGAGGCCCAAAAGGGAGTGGCCCACGCGGCCACAGTACCTGGCCGCGTGGGGCCCACCTTCTGGAGCCTCGATGCTCCGTTGCCGTCGATCTTTTCTCCACCGACTTCGTCTTGACCTAAAACCGACTATAAAAATAGTCCCCGAGGCCCTTCGGAAAGGAGGCGGCGGAGAAACACAAAACCACGAAACAGAGAGTCAGAAGGCTGCCGTCGGAGAAGATTGGAGGGGGAAACGCTGCCGGAATCACCTCCGGTAGGCTCCTCCATCCCCCTCCGGAGTCTCCATCAAGACCACCGTCTCCATGATGAAGGGGGAGTAGTCCACCCCCTGGACTTGGGTTTGTGGTGGTAACTTATGTATCTCTCCTCTCTTTGAGCTTCACTAATTAGTACCGTATGAGCTGCTGAACATGATTACGGTCATCTATGTAATTCCTATGGTGGATATTGTGGTGTGAGATGATATTTGTTATGCATTTACCGTTGTGTTGGATCTTTTATGACTTGTCATACTTTGGAGATATTCTATGATGCATGTGATGGTTTGATTTATTCATAATGCCTTGTTTATCCTTGTCATGAGGTGATTGACACCACCACGTATGGATAGATGAGAGAGATGTGGTCATGCACACGAAATATGAATCATTGCACTAGTGTTTAGAATATTGTCCATTATGAAGTATGATGTATGTAGGTACGGGATGGCCGATGTGACAACGGCTTATGTATTGAGTGACACAATACAGCCCAACATCCTTTATCTGGGGGTAAAAAGGAAGAAGTATGATGTGGGAGTGACAGCAAACCACGCTAGCCTTACGAGGGTGACATAGCAACACAAATGATTATTTTCTTCCAACTATGTGTTTTAGAACATGTAGCCGTCATAAAAGTTTACCATGAATGCATGACAATTGTGTGTACTTTTATTATCTATAACATGATCACCACCATAGATTGAGAGAGAGGACGAGTGAAACCTGAACCCATGTCCATTGTTCCTATAAGAAACTCACACTTGAGCTTGTCCTCTTGCTGCATAGAGGATTGGGCTTTCTCTCTTTGAGAGCTGTCACTTGCTACTATTTGTTTTCAGCATTGCAACCATACATCCAAAAATACCAAAAACACTTGCATCTTTCATTGTTTTATTTATCAAACTTGCTAACCAATACCTTCAGCTCCTCGTGGGTTCGACAACCTTTTCTAATCGAAAGGTACTACAATTGATCTCCTGCACTTGGGAGTCATCACCCGCAAAGTCACTACGAGTGGTCTTGCCCCTAGTGGCATTACCACCCTCAATGGAAGTCTTGGCTTGTGCGGGCTTGGTCTTGTTCTCCTTGTTGTTGCTCACCTTCTTCTTTGTCTTGGCTACATAATCAAGACCCTCCTTCCCTTTGTGTGGTTTTTGCTCAAACAAATAAGCAATACCCTTTTCTTTACCTTTGGGAATAGAGGTCTTGGCACTAGTGGCCTTGGCAAGATCCACCTTCAACCTAGCATTTTCCTCAATAACATTTGCATGATCACGAGAGAGAATAGAGGTACTAGGTGAATTAGATTTAGAAAGTTGAGTTTGTAGTTGCTCATGAGACTTGACTAGAAGAGAGTGAGTCATCTCCAAGGCCTTGTGAGCCTTGTCAAGTTTCTCCATCTCCTCAAGAAGTCTAGCATTAGCAGCCACAAATTCGACTTTCTCCTTTTTAATCACTTTATACTTAGCAAAGACATGATCTCTATCCTTAATGATTTTAGCAATTATTTCATCATTTTTATCATCAAGAGACTCAAGTCTTTCCTCAAGAGTAGTTCTATATTCACTTTCTTCATCAAGAGAAGCATTCAAGGATGCTACGGTAGGTTTCAAGGATGCAATGGTGAGAGAGTCCTCTCTCTCAATATTTCCCTTGTCTTCAAGGAGTTCATCGGCCGCACTAAGTTGTCTCATGAGAGACTCAACATGTTCCTTAGCTTCACCTTGCAAGTTAGCCCCAAATGTATCGAAAGTATCGAGAGCAACAAGTTCTTTGTTAACCACAAGACTAGATTTATCATTCATTTCATGCATGGTCTTGGGTGTAGAAGATGATACCTCGGTAACTTGAGCCATGAGGCAACGAGCATTGTTGATGGAGAGATTTTCATTGGGGGATTCAAAGAGAGAAGATGATGAAGTTGAGACAATAGCCAACGCGGCCACCTCGTTGGTGGGTTCATCTTCTCCTTCGGAATCTTCGGAAGGATACTCTTCTTGAGCCACCAACACAATTCTCGGTGCCTTTTTGAAGAACGGCTTCCTCTTGCTAGCGGGATTCTTTTGAATCAACTTTGAGTGATCCTTTAGGACAAGCCTTCCACCATGTTGTTCTCGGTTCTCATAAGGACAATCTTTGATGAAGTGATGCTTGTCATGACAATTGTAGCAAGTCTTTGTCCTTGTGGCAAACTCCTTCTTCCCACTTGGATTGTTCTTTAAATTCACTTGAGCCTTTGCCTTGGCCGGGTCACGCCAAAAAGCTCTTGTGGCAAGGGCCACGTGACCATGGTAGGCTTGTTCAAGATCATCGGGGAGAATGTTGTTTGGGCATGCTTCAACCTCATCACGTTCATCTAGGCAAACCACCTTGGCCTTCAAAGCAAGTGAGGGACCTTGTTTCATTCCCATGGCCCTAGCATGGTTGTCTTGAGCATTCTTGGTGGCAACCTTGGAGGCTTGGACTTCTTGCATAACTTCATTGGATGTCATTAGAAGGTAGTTGTGTCTTCCTTGTATGGCCTTCAATTCAATGGGCTCGAAGGGCATGAGAGCATTCACATACTTCCTCTTGATCAAAGCATCATCCACATAGGTTGCCCCTACATTATAAAAGGCTTTGGCAAGAATCTTGAGTCTTCCATACATCTCCTCATGAGTTTCATTATCAAGCATGTAGAAGCCTTCGGCTTCATTGCTCAAGGCATCAAATCTATTCCTCTTCATGCTTTCATTTCCAAGAAATACCACTTGAAGGCAATCCCAAGCTTCTTTGGCGGTGGAGACATGTTGAATGTGATGCATGCCATTTTCTCCAACGGCAAGTTCAATCATGTGTAGAGCGGAGGCATTGAGTTGTTTCTCGGCCACCTCTCTTCTTGACAAGTTGTTTGGATCCACAACCTTGTATCCCTCTTGGATGATCCTCCAAAGCCCGATAGAGGAACTGTTGACATGAGATCTCATTGAGTGTTGCCAACTAGTAAAAGCTAATGCATTAAGCTTAGGTGGAGGACTTAAAGGGTTTATGTGGGTGTAAGGGATAGGTGGGTCGGGAGAGTACACATGAGAAACCGCATGGTAACATTCCTTCCCACCATCATGCTCGGATGTGGATGGAGGGGGATCTTTAAGTTTGGTTTCTTCATCCCCCTTCTTAAGTTCGGCTTCTTCAGCCTTCTTTCTTTTCTCTTTTTCCTCCTCGGATTCACCGTCATTGGAGTTAGCGGAGTCCTCCGGTGTGATGGTCTCCGAAGGAACCTTGCCACTTGTGAGTTTTAGGAGCAAGTCCCGCATCTCATCAAATTTGATATCCATGGACGATTTCAATGATGTTTTCATCGTTTTGAGATCGGCCATGGATGCCGGAGTGGTTCGGTTCTTCTCGGCCTCATCATCACTTAGTGTCATACTTCTCTTAGGTGGTTAAGCCCAACAAGGGAGCCGAAGCTCTGATACCAATTGAAAGGATCGGTATGACACCTAGGGGGGGGGGGGGGTGAATAGGTGCTACTTCAAATTTTAGTTCTTTTTCAAATTAGGCTTGACACAAAAGGTAAATTCTCTAGATATGCAACTACGGTGAATTTACCTATATGACAAGCTAGCAACTAGGCACGGTACATGAAGTAAAGACGGTAAACAAGGATAGAGGTAACCGAAGTCAAAGCACGAGGAGACACGTATGTATTTCCGAGTTCCTCCTTTTTAGGGGAGTACGTCTCGTTGAAGAGGTGTGAACCAACACAATGGTTCAACAGCCACAAAGGCTTCACCATCTTCTCCGATGAACCGCACCACAAAGGTTTGGTTCACCTTCAACTATCGGAAACCTTCAAGGCGTAGTCCGGAGCCTTTACAACAACGATTCGGGCACAACCCACAACGGATTGGGGGCTCCCAAACAGCTACAATCTGTCACAAAGACAATAAGTGAGATCAACAAGAAGCTAGGTTTTCCAAAAAGAAACCCTAGCAAAGGGGCCCTCAAGTAAATGAGGGGGAAATGTAAAACGGCTTGGTGAAGATGTAGATCCGGGACTTCTCCTTCAATCCTCCAAAGATCAACGAGTTTGGGATGAGGGATTGGGAGATCTAGATGTTTTCTTGAGCTTGCAATAATGGTGTCTTCAAGTTTGGGCGAGCTACTGAGGTTGAAGGAGAGGGGTATTTATACCCCTCTGAAATCTAGCCGTTGTGACCTCCAGGAAGACCGGAATATCCGGCCAAAGTTGATACCGGAACATTCCGGCCAGGCGGAATATTCCAGCCACAAACCAAAAAATCCGGCCCAAACTTCCGGTTTAGGCAGACCCTCGCACAATTCTCTGGCGTCTGAGCACACCGGAATATTCCGGCCTGGAACCAAAGTTCCGGCCCAATATTCCGGTTTAGCCTGACACACGGACTTTTCTCTGGCAGCGACCAAACCGGAATATTCCGGCCTGGAACCAAAGTTCCGGCCCAATATTCCGGTTTCTCCAGGGACTCGCAGATAGCTCTTTTCTTTGTCTTTTTGGAGTTTGATGCTTATGGTTTGATCTACTAAATCCTGCATCACTCAGAACACAATTAAATTATCACTAGTGTTGTTGCCTAACACACAAAACATCAAGGGATTAAGAAATGTTCTTTCAAAAAGGACAACCTTTAGGGAACCAGAGGAAGTACGAGTTAGGAAAGTCACTAATGCATGTTATTTCACACTATTATGTGTCAACATATGGTTTGTTGTTTCTTAAAAATCCAGGGCACGCGTGTGTGAGACATAGGAAGGGGGGGGGAGAGTACATGCGAAATAGTGTTGCCTTGGCCGTCTTGAAATCCAGATCATAAGGCAAGCTGGAATGGTTTAGGTACTAGAAGAGTAGCATTCTGCAAAACACGAAATTAATTTTGGCCAATTATAATTAGTGTCTTACTACGTTCATGATATTTATTGTAAATAATCAAGTGTAACTGATGACCCCCTATCATCTATCTCGGTGCCATCTTCTAGAGTCACGTCATCATTATCTCCACATAATGAAGAATAAATACGACAAACTAATATTAAAACGAAAATGATCATGGAGTCCTTCAGTAAATAGAAAAACATGAACCATGAAAGAAGTTTCAACGTCGAGGCCTACCTTCTCATTCGTGAATGGACTACTACCACCATCTATTGGTTCAACCAAACTATGGTAGCAAGGTGCGAATAAAAACCACAGTAAGATGGATATGGCAACAAAACCACGACCCATTGGTATAAGGAATTCTGTTGCTTCAAAAGAACTTAGAATTGTATGGCTTCCTATTGACTTTCATGTTATCTGGAGAAGAGAATATATAGGGTAGAGACACGTTCTAAAAGGGTAGAGACACTTTCTAATATGGAAAGTTTTAAGTTCTTATTATTGATGGTTAACTCAACATTTAAGTATATACAAAGAATGGCAATTTGTGACATATCCTGTTTTGGATGTGGATAAAGATTAATTGTTCTACAAATGTTCATTAATATGTACTTGACAATGTTGTCTTCATTTCAAACGATTCTGAATATGTCTAATACTTTGGTCTATGTGTTTTCATTTTTAATAAGCCATTATTTAATTTTTTTAATGTACAACCAACTACAAGAATTATAAACACTATCTCTAGAAGTAAGTCGATTGTCACTTTACATGTACATGATGGTTTGTCTACATAGGGATCTTTTAACTGTTGCGCTCGAAGCGCGTCACACCAACACGTCCTCGTGTACCCGTGGTGCCGAGGGAGATACTCTGCAACTCGCTCCGTGGGAGGCCTGCTTCCAGCGTGATACACAAGACAACAAGCATACACCTTTGAGACCAGACACCCCAGACCCTCGGGAAGCCCCGTCGGAGGAAGCCGACAATGATTGGTTGAACCCGGCCGGACTTGGCCTCCCCGAGATTCGGTTGTCCATATTCGAGACCTCAGGCGAGGTCTCTGAATAACGGAAGCAAGAACAAGGGTTTGAGGATAAAAAGCAGGGTTATATTGATAGGTTGTCGATTGTTTGCTTAATTTTAATCGACCATCACCTTACACATATATATGAGGCGGCTAGACTTCCCGTATAAGTTTTAGAATTCTACAAGATTACAACTAATATTCTAAATCAAAATCTAGGTCTTAAACAAGGTGAGTCTCGGTCGGTTTCATACTGAACATAGACCAAGTGTCCTTTCCTGGCTCTTCTAGGAAGTTACCTTTGTCCTTCCGTGCTGACCTCGAGCTTGCCTTTTTTTTCTTCATGCTTTAATTGAGTTCATTTCTGGGTCCTGGGTGTCTCGCATGTCTTGAATCTGGCTTGCTGCCAACTTCCTTCTATTTTGCCACTCTCCAGATTACTGGGTCTTAGATTTTGCCGGGTCTCAGACTTTGCTAGGACTCAAATTTTCCAGGTATCAGACTTTGCTAGGTCTCAGACTTTGCCAGGTCTCAGACTTTGTCGGGTTACCTGGTTTGGCCGGGTTCCTGGGTCTTCTTCGGATTCCTAGGTCTTCTCCAGGCTCCGAGTTCTTCTCCGGGTTCCTAGATCTTCTCCAGGCTTCCGAGGTCTGGGTCTTCTCCAGGTTCCTAGGTCTTGCCAGGTTCTTGTCAAGGTTCACAACATTTCTGGGTCCATGTCTCTGGGCAATTTTTTCGTGTCATCAATCCTTCCCGAGGTAAGATCTTCAAACCTTGAGCTGGCCACCTTCCAAAAACAGATGCTAACCTTACCAATTACAGGGAAACCACAAAAAAACATTTTTTTTTCATGTTTTCTAGTCATTAACATGTTCTATATATCACACAACCTTTTTATCGGCAGATAAATATTATCCTGCCCTGACACTTATGTCCAGTGTGTTGGCCACGTTGGCCTGCGCACAGAATAAGTTGGGAACAATCCATAAGTCTCCATCCAGAAAATGTGATGGAAGGCTATCGTTTAGAAATTAAATACTTAGGTAAAAAGAAAGTGAGAAGACCCACTCGTATACGCCTGCGACTATCATTCGTGTGATACAAGGACGCTTAACATAGAGGGAAGGTGACATGAACTCCATGCCCTCGAGATGATATAGTCCATTCAAGGTCAACTGAAGTGTTGGCCACCATCATTGTCAAGTTCATTCATAAGCCATGCGATCTACGTCATTTTGCCCTATTTTGACCACCTCAAAACACCCTCAATTTCATCGTATGATCTCATGAGTTCCACATTTTGTAGATGTTGATGTCGATGTCGATGTCACCAATGTAGAGTTGATCTGATCATGCGAGGAGCCCCACGGTGGCTCCAACTTTCCAAGGCTAAAATCGTAAAGATCCTACAATATACAAGTGTACCCGTAAGAGCACACTTTTGGTCGTGGGAGCACTTACGTCACCAGATACTACAACCTCACAAGCGTACCCATAAGAGCACATGATTTCTTTGATCATGAGAGCACTCAGGTCGCTAGATTCTATGACCTCAAGACCGTAAGAGCGCACATAATTTGTTTGTTTATGTGAGAACTCATGTCACAAGATGCTACACGGGTCTCGATTAATGTAGGTTCGGACCCCCTGATATGGGTAACAACCTGCTCTACTATGTGTGGAGAATGAAGTGGATATCACAACTTGGGAAATTCAATAGATCAGATGTTAAACTCTACAAAGTTTTGTACTGGCCAAAATCGGAATAAGTATCATAGATCCAAATGGCTGCTAGACGAAGATGACGACGATGGCGGTTGCAACACATTTTTTTGATATGCAGGTTCTTATGATAGGGCATTTCCATCACTAAGTTTTTTCTATTAGTGGAGACATGATTAGCGGACTAAATTTAACTGTGTGTGCTTAGGCACATCCAAAGAAAGCATAAGCATAAGATGGTTGGAAACCCCTCAAGGTAAAATATATGGTGCCCTCACGACTTTCATTTATTGAGTCATTAGGAAACCGTTCTATCAATAGTGGATCCACCACAGAAGGTATGGGTGGTCATATCATGTACACAAGTCCTCGGATTCAGGATCCCATGCGAGAAGAATCAATTGCGTGGCAATTTATAAATCCATACAACAAGCCACAATTTTGTTTCAACATTATGTTAGTGCAGAGACTGATTGTAATTACTATCTTCTGGATATTAATGTTTTGTCATTGTCGACAAAATACAACGAGGTACATATTTACGCCTCTGAACTAACAAGATGACCGAAGACATTTAGAATGCAAACAACCGAAAAAAGAAAAAAGACCCACCACGGTGATCAATCACACGCAGCAACAACACGTACTCTAACCCCCACCGAAGACAACAACCGAACTATAAAAAGTTTTTCCAAAGCAACGTATCCATGAAGAAAGCCATGCACAATCGTTATCGTCGCGAGTTAAAAGATCTACATTTTCACCCTTAAGAAAGACCGAGTTACCAAAATTAATACTTTCAACAAGGCCATTGGCAGGTACAACCAAATTGGCAGGTACAACCAATAAAGGTCAGACCTTAGGTTTTCACTCTGAAAAACACGAATCGGTACTCGAGAATCACCACAAATACTCAAGTCCACACTGCTTCCACCCCACTTGCCTAGGTCGCTGATGCAAACCACCAATAATTAGGTTCATAGGTACCGTGTGTGCAGTTTGGACAGGAAAAGTCCCACAGCCAAGCCCGTGTAGCAATGTATTCATCACATCCAAGACCCTGCCGTTACCTTCTCGTGTTCCAATCGTAACCAACTTGACGTCCCCGCCTCTACCAGCACCATGGAAATTGCAATTTTGACATGTCCCGTGTTGTCAGCTAAAAGCGTAAGTTCGCAACACGCCCCTTTGACCTCACATGCTGAAGTTTGTGGACACGCCCCGACCCGATCCCATCCAAACTAGGTGTCCGGGAGAACTTTGCCAATCCATGAACAGTTGTTGGAGAAATCCAAAACTCATCGATGACCTGACTAGGCAACCGGTAGCAGCAGAATGTCGAGTTGGACTAAGCCACCGCCCTACCTCCTTTATTGCCTGGAAGAAGGTGACATGGGATAGAATCTTCTCCACCGCCGCCCACCTAACACGGTGGGTGACAGCGTCGTTGTACCAATATGGAGACCGGAAAGACCTGTGCATGCACAGTTCGACCCAAGCTCACAACCTCTGCCCGATGGCCGACGCCACCCCACACCCGCATCAGGGCACAGGGGAGCCGCGACGACCTCCGCGCTCCGACGACATAGACTCAGGTCGCCCCAGTCCGGCCTCCCATCGACCAAGGCTTCCTCCCCAAACCGCTTTTATTAGATGGGGCGCGACCCGTCGGCTAGGGCTCGGCCCCGGTGCGTCTCTGAGGAGCTACATGCTTACTTGAAATTCCGTGACAGAGTAATCATTAGTGACGGTGGAAGATAAGTGGAAGAGCTCGACATTGGTCTATGCATGTAAACTAAACAGGAGATCGAGACGGTAGGTGGCAGTGGCATGTGCATGTCGATTCTCTCTTTTCGGTGGTGAGAAGATCCATGGTTTAGCGCTCGGGGCATGAAACTTGTCTATTCCCGCAAACTTTGTATTATCAGTTTCATTTTATGAAAATTGGGAGCTGGGCTCCTTTAGTCTAAAAAAAAGAAGATCCATGGTTTTACTTTACATGCTTTCTTTTTGCTCTTTCCAACTCATCAGTCTCCTCCTCTGCGAGAGGCCCCAAGAGGCAAGCATGGAGAATGTTCTAATTATAGCAGTTTACGTGCTAATATAGTTCTCCCAAAAGAGTGTCGCGACTTTTACGTTTAATTTGTACATGGTCAGTTCATTTTTGCAGCGACATTTTTTTCCGGATCGAAGGGAGTAGTAAGTTCTTTTTGAACATGTAAATAAAACAAGGAATGCCTGATCATGAAGGAAGGAGATGTATATATAGGTCCGCATTACAGCTGCATGCATGATACTCCGTCGATACTTGTGTCTCGTGTCCATGACAGGGGAGCCCTTCTTCCTTTTACAACTCTGCTACTAAAGAAAAGAGTAAACGTGGATGCTGGCGTGAGTCCAGGGCGACAGTGTTTGCTGTAACACACGCACTCGCATCACTAAACTGGAGCAGCCAGCAGCCGCCATCAGTCCCGTCAGGCAGTCACTCGCCGCCAGCACGAACCATCCGTCCCTTCGGTTTCAAATTTGTTTACACAGTCGTGGTCAGTTTTCGGCTTCTTACATGTAGAGGTAGGACGATCGGCGACAATGTTTCTATTTAGCTGCATCATGCGTGCCCTCTTTTTTCAGTTGGAAACATAAGAAATAATTGTCATCACTGAATTATCCAGTGGTACCAGTTTGCAGATTGATCCCCAAAACCCAATGATAAGAAATACTTACTCCCTCTCAAATTATAAAAAGTTACTACAACAAACATAGGGTTATCCATTCGCCAAAAAAGTGCTTGGGCGGGTCGATACAAAGTACTTCAGAGGAAACTGTGATAATCCGAGTCGATACAAATGGAGCACGATGGAAAATATAAAACAAGGAACAATGTTTTGTCCACCAAGGGTCATGTTTTATAATTTTTTGAATCACAACGAGCAAGGACAAAACTTATGTTATCAACCAACACAGCCACCTGGTCCACCATAGAAAAACATGTAGCCCTTCTTATAAATAAAGTCAACAAAGAAGTCACTTGCCCTATAGCAGTCCGGCTTGTCAACTAACTCATGAAAGTGAGTCGTAATCGGGTCCCTTGCGTCACCTTTGGAGTCGTATATCTTAACATGCTTGAAGTATGCCGATGTCGTTACATCCGAGTAGTCGTCAGGAAAGTGACCGCTACCCATCGGAGGACCCGACGTGGTATTGAAGTAATTCACGAACCCAGTTAGTGCTTGTATGCGTGATGTTGTGGGGCAAAAACTCTTTGGAAAGTGCCCCAAGAATGATGGGGTGTCTAAATCATGCCGGTACACCACCCAGTCTCCAGAGTTCGGATCCTATATATAGAAGGTGTTATGCACATAAATTATAATTCTAGTAAAGAAAAAGATTATTACCAACATATCTTTCAGGAGAAATTTTATCTTACATAACTTTATAGTAAAACATCCCATAGGAAAATATTTAGCATCCACCTAGTTAAGAAAATTAACACATAAACAAATTTCATATTTTCTTCCCCTGATGCTTAATGTTTTAAATTTAGTTACTACTCCCTCTGTTCCACAATATAAGATGTTCTATCTAGCTCACATGTTGGCTAGGTGCAAACTCAAATGAGTGTATATACACATTAAAACATGTCCACATACATCTAGATACATGTGAATGTGGATAAAAGGTAAAACATCTTATATTTAGGAACAGAGGGAGTATATAACAAATTGGTATCTTATTTCTTGTTGAGTATTTGAAATATATGTCCGGTATTGTGTCACGAGCAAAAAAATTGAGCCAAATCTCAATATTTGTTATCTCAAATTGTTCCACTAAGGTTTTTCCATGGTTGTCCATTTTTGAAGTGAGTTTTCTTATGTATATACATATGCTAGGATGGTGAGTTCATTTACGAAACCATATTATGATATTATTTTTCTCTGTACTTAATGTTAACGTACTTAAAGAAAATGTAGTAAAGAATGCAATATAACATGCTCCCGTTAGTGTTTCCCTCCATAAGAGAGAACAATGCATGTTTATTAGCCATGTATATATGATAAAATGCAATCTCCCTAGAGATCTATTAGTCTCTACAAGAACAAAAGGCGGCACCTCGTTTAAGCTAAGCGTGGCATAGCGGTCAGCTTTGCCATAAATTGAGGTGGAAGCAACTGCTTGGCCAGGCACTATAGCTGCTCCTTTTGCAGGAACAAATCCTGCACACTGTAAGTCGTAGCATCCGGCTGATTTTGTGTCTTTCTGAACAATGGTCCAAAGGAAAATTTGTTGAGTTAATTTACGATCTCAGTAATAGATATCTTATAAAATGGCTTTGTTTACACCTACGGTTGAATATGTAAAGAAGCGGACATCTCTATTGTGGTACAACGAGGGCGAAACCTGCAGTCGAATCATAATGTAATGTACCGGTTTCTTAAAAAAGGAATTTAGTTTATTAGAATGGGTGAGATAGAGGATTCACATGAAATCCAACTTCAATTAAACTATAACGTCCTCCATCTTGACAATATATCTGTATGGCTGATCCAGAGTCTTGAGATGGTTGTTGATTTGGTGAAGCCCATACACTCATTTCAGCTCGAAGACCATGGAAATTTCCCAGCTCCGTGTGCTGCATTGCATACTAGTGATACACAATTAGTTCAAATCAGCAAAAGAATCTTGAAACACATGTATATATAGTACACATTGTTTCTAACTAGTTCATGTGATCTTGTAGGTATATGTATTTGTATCTAGTTTTCTTTGGATTTTCTTCAAACTAACTACGAATATCTCTACTTCTTGATTAAATTAATACCTATGCTTCTGGAGAAAAAATCATATCAATAAAAAATAAAATAACGATAACTGAGGGCCCTTATGTCCTTGTAAGTGATACACACAATTTATCTTGACTAGTGATTCCCTCAATCGCCCCAAAAATATTTTTTGAGACATAGATAAAGTCAAATTTTAAAACTTTGATTATGCATATATTTCATTTTTTTTTATTACCTACTTGATAATCGTATGCATAACTTGTCATTAAAGTTCTTTCACAATACATTATTTTGTTGAGCATAATAAGTCGGAAATTCCCTTTGGCTCCCGGGCTCATATGCTCCTGAAATTTTCGGGAGCATAATTTTTTTTGAAAACTTTTCAAAAAATTCTGAAAAAATTCATGCACGTACCTGACCATGGTACGCACCACCGTGTTAAATTTCGCACCGAAATGACACCGTATGCGCCCTGTACAAAAATGACAAATTTCCTGTCAGAAATTCAAATTTCTAGATCTCATTTCCTGTCAGAAATTTGTCATTTTTGTACAGGGCGCATACGATGTCATTTCAGCGTGAAATTTACACGGTGGTGCGTACCATGGTCAGGTACGTGCATGATTTTTTTCAGAATTTTTTGATAAGTTTTCAATTTGTTCTATTTTTTCGAAAATACCGGGAGCATATGCTCCCGGGAGCCAAAACGCCTCTTTCATAATAAGTATCCTATAAAAAGGTGTTTTTTTTGTCAAAGTTTTGTTCTATAGATCTTGCATGTTAGTCGACAACCTTTAGAGAACCATAGGAAGTACAAGTTACGTAAGTCATTAATGCATGTAAATTTACAGTATTAATTATCATGGAACTATACATATGGTTTGTGTTTCCTCGAAAATCTAGGGCACACATGTGTGAGAGGGGGGGGGGGGGGGGGGGGGGTTACATGCGAAATAGTGTTGCCTTCACCGTCTTGAAATCCAGCTCCTTGGACGAGCTGGAATGGTAATTTAGGTACCAAGAGAGCAACATTCTGCAAAACACAAAGTTAATTTTGGCCAATTAGAATTAGTGTCTTCCTACGTTCATGAAATATTTGTTGGAACTTCCCCGCAAAAAAATATATTTGTTGTAACTATTCATGTGTAACGCATGCTTTCCTACTATCTATCTAAATCGGTGCCAGCTTCTAGAGTAACACCTTAATTATATCATCATAAAAAAGAATAAATACGAGGGCTAATTTTGAAATAACAATCATTATTAAGTTCTCTAGCAAATAAAAAAAGCGTGAATCTTGAAAGAACTTAAAGGAGTTTCATGCGTTGAGTCATACCTTCTCATTCGTCAATGGATTACTACCACCATGTATTGGTTCAACCAGACTATGGTAGCAAGGTGCGAATAAAAAACACAACAAGATTGATATGGCAACAAAACCACAACCCATTGATACAAGAAATTGTGCTGTATCAAAAGAACTTAGAATTGTATGGCACCGTATTAGATTATATGTTACCTGGAGAAGAGAATATAGAGTAGGGAAACGTTCTACAATGGAATGTTTTAAATTCAAGGTTAACTCAGCATTTAAGTATACCCAAGGAATGGACAATTAATGGCATATCGTATTTTTGATATGATAAAGATTACTCATAAATAGGATATGTCCTAAATTAGCTGGATACTATCTAAAATAGGATAGGTCTTTTATGATCTATTTAAATTACTCATAAATGGATAATTTATGGCATATCCTAATTTCGATATGGATAAAGATTACTCATTAGTTGGAGATGACATATCCTATTTAAAATCGACAACACCGATAAAAATTACTCATAAATAGGATGTTTCATAAATTTATGGAGTAATTGTTCCATAAATGTTCATTAATATGTACTCCCTCCATCCCAGATTAAGTCCTACACGTATCCCTACGTCATGAGTATGGGAAATAAATTTATGGATTAGACGAGATCTAATGTCTCTCTCTCCCTCTCATGTGTTGAGATCTCCACCTTCATATACATCGGTAGTTTCTTAGCGCTGGACAATGAAGCTCTGCTCAACCAGTCCTGATGGACGTGTGCGAACTCTCAGAGGGGTGAGTCGTGGGATCTCTAACGGTTGACCATCGCTCTGTCGAATCAAGAAGGTTAAACTAAGGAGGAGGAGTCGGTGACATTCTCTCCACCAGGCTTGGTCAAGATAATCTTCCATAGGGTTCACCGACAACGTTATCAACACTTATTCCGCTTCAAACAGTGTTGGTAACGTGCTCAGTCTAGATTTTTGGATCTTCATATTCACTTCGTAATAGATCTTGAACTGTTGCAAAGCATACTAGACGATTTTTTTAATTTACCGTACACGCAACCCAATACTGGCCACCATGATTGTCAAGTTCATTCATAAGCCACTTATCTATGTTATTTTTCCTTATTTCGGCCACCTCGAAGAAACCCTCAGTTTCATCATATGATCTTCCACAAGTTGTAGACTTTGATGTCGATGTCGCCGATGTAGAGTCGATCTGATCATGTGAGGACCCCACAGTGGCTTCAACTATCGAAGGATAAAATTGTTGAGGTCCTACAACATCACAAGTGTACCCGAAAGAGCAGATAATTTGTTTGGTCGTGTGAACATTGATGTCACCAGATACTACGGACACACAAGCGTACATGTAAGAGCAAACGATTTCTTTGGTCATGCGAGCACTCAAGTCACTAGATGCTACGACCTCAAGAGCTGCAAGAGCATATAAATAGTTTGGTCATGGGAGAAAACTCACGTCACAAGATGCTACACATGACTCGATTAATGCCAAGTCACAACCTGCTCCTGCCCTGGTTTCTATAATATGTGGAGAATACATACAACTTGAGAAATTCAACATATCGGATGTTAAACTCGGCGAGGTTTTATAGTGGTCGAAATAGCACAAAGTATCATAGATCCATATGACTGCTAGACAAAGATAACGTGGTTGCAGTACATTTATTTGATCTGAAGTTGTTTCTGATAGGGCATTTCCATCACTAAGGTTTTTTTTTGTGTTAGTAAAAACATGATTTTTTTTTGGACCTAACCCTCCCGGGTCGCCCCCCGTTCGGCGATCCCGGAGGCCCCCAGCCGCCACCGCCTAGCCTTCGCCTCCAGCCCCGCCCGGGCACTGCCGCCGCCGGCGTCCTTCTTTCCGAAGGCAGAGGGCAGGAGAGGGCTCGCGCGGCTGATCTCCATGAGCGGTGGGGTACGGCTTCAGCGGGTCTAGTGCCTCGTGGAGGAGCGGATGGGGAGGAGTGCGGGCGGGCGCCGGCGGTGGCGCGGCGCGAGAGGCGGGGCGGGCCGATCTGACCCGGTATGGGCCTGCCTCGGTTCTGTGTGGTGTCTGCCGGCCATGCGGTTGCTTGCCCCTAGTTTTGGCATCTTGAGTTCGTCTTCTTCTTTGCTGCCGGCCGGTGGCGTGGGGGCCGCTAGTGCGGCTATGGATAAAGGTGGTGGTCCTTGGTTCTTCCTCGCGACAAGATGAAGATCTACCGGATGTCGGTTCTCATCTAACTTGTTGGACGGTCGTGTTCCGGAAGGCTTGATACGTCTCAAACGTATGTATAATTTCTGGTGTTCCATGCTTGTTTTGTACCTATTGCTACATGTTTTATATACACATCATAGAATTTTTATGCATTTTGTGAGACTAACCTATTAACAAGATGCCACAGTGCCAGTTCCTGTTTTCTGCTGTTTTTCTGTTTCAGAAAACCTGTTAAGGAAATATCCTCGGAATTGGATGAAAATCAACGTACCCCAATATTTCACCGACACGAAGACGAAGTCCGAAGGGCGCACGAAGAGGCGACCCAGGGCGGCCACACCACACCTGGGCACGGCCCCCCTCCAGGCGCCGAGGTGGCGTGTGGGCCCCTTGGGTGCCTCCAGCCGCCGCCCTTTCGCCTATTTATTCACCTCCTCCCGAAAACCCTAAAGACCCGAGCAATTATCCACGAAAATTTATGTCGCCGCCGTCGTCGTCAACCCTAGTTCGGGAGGGTTCTGAAGCTCTTCCCGGCACCCTGCCGGAGAGAGAGAGATCATCGCCGGAGGGCTCTACGTCACCATGCCCTCCTCCGGAGTGATGCGTGAGTAGTTCACCCTTGGACTACGGGTCCATAGCAGTAGCTAGATGGTTGTCTCTCCACTTTGTGCTATCATGTTTAGATCTTGTGAGCTGCCTAACATGATCAAGATTATCTTATTGTAATGCTACATGTTGTGTTTTCTGAGATCCGATGAATATTGAATACTATGATCAAGTTGATTATTAATCTATGATACATGTTATTTATGATCTTGCATGTTTTCCGTTACTAGTAAATGCTTTGGCCAAGTAGATACCTGTAACTCCAAGAGGGAGTATTTATGCTAGATAGTGGGTTCAGTCTCCAGTAATCTGGGCGAGTGACAGCAACGCCTAAGGTTGTGGATGTACTGTTGCTACTAGGGGTAACATAACAATGCTATGTCCACGGTCATATGTATTTGTTTACTTTACACACATTGCTTAATGCGATTATCCGTTGCTTGCAACTTAATACCAATGGGGAACACGGAAATCAACCTGAAGGTGGATTATTAGTCATAGATGCGGTTGGATAAATGGTCTATGTATTTTGTCGTAATGCCCAATTAAATTTCATGGTAGCCATCTTGTCTTGTCATATATATGCATTGTCACGCGCTCAATATTTTATCAATTGCCCAGCTGTAATTTGTTTACCCAACATGCATGTTATCTTTTATGGAGAGACACCACTAGTGAACTGTGGACCCCGGTCCATTCCTCTACACTGATAAAAACACTTACTGCAATCATCTGTTCTCTGTTATTTTCTGCAATTATTGTTATCCTCTACACCATAGTTTAATCCTTTGTATTTAGCAAGCCGGGAAGATTGACAACCTTCTTGTTTGGTTGGGGCAAATTAGTTTTATTGTGTTGTGTGCAGGTTCCGCGTCAACACACCATATTTCTGGCGCTGTTACTGGTTCGATAACCTTGGTAGAATTATAAGGGAAAATTGCTGCTGCACTACATCATACCTTCCTCTTGGGGTCTCCCAATGAACATGTGTTTTCACGTCATCAAGGCTCCGCCAACGAACTCCGCTGGGCGATTCATGCCTGTAGACTGTTGGATCGGGTGGTATTCGGTCGGACGCAGCCATGATTTGTCTGACCGTTTGGTTTCAGAGGGAGCGCTTTGAAGCTCTGCTGGCTGTTAATACTATGGAGTTCGCTTTCTCGTTCCATGGTGCTGGCGGAGAATGTCATGGAAGGCGGGATCTGAGAACTAGCAATGGTGGTTTGTGTCTTCGGGGCGATGAGGAATTTGTCGGGTGATTCGTGACTTGGAGCAGCGGTTTGTAAGTGGGGGCGACTGCACAGGAGAAGTTCAAAGTCTTATGCCTCAGGGTGAATATCCAAGGTCTGGCCTTAATTGGTTGTGTCTGGCAATGGCCTTGTTGAAGGCATTTTTTTGAGTGCGAGGATTTTATTCAGGGTGAAAACCTATGATTTATAATCGGGTGACGATGGTGCTTGTGCACTGTTTTCTTCATGGAGGCGTCGCATATGGAGAAGCTGAACTTCTGGCGTTGTTTTGGTGGTGTTAGTGCTGTTGTTTCAATGAACAGATCGCTGTAGCGGGACTTTTGTTTTTTGTAATTCTTCTTTCTATTTTTGGTTGTGTGCATCCGTAATGCCAATAGGGCAATGCGTTGTTGCAGAGGTTGGGTGTAATTGGTATGTTCACGATATTAATATATACTCTTTATCTAAAAAAAAAGTAAAAACATGATTAGGGGACTAAATTTAACAGTGCCCCGGGAAAAGGATAAGATGGTTGGAGACCCCTCAAGGTGAGACGATATGGTGTTGTGACGATTTTTGTTTATTGAGTCATTAGAAAACCGTTGTATAAATAGGGGTCCGCTTTAGAAGGTATGTGTCGAATCATATAACTTACACAAATTCTCATATATGTACCCTTAAGCCTTCCCATTTCTGAGAGTTTTTCACTCTCCATGTCCCATCGAAGCGCTAGCAGGGAACTTGTGTCCTGATACGGCATGATCATATGCAAGGTCGACTTCAACGTGAAGGCTTGTCGAGATCTACTCCAACACGGAGGGAAGGTTGACTCTGATCAAGGGGCAACTAGGATGCTTCGAGTCCGACTCCAATACGAAGCCAGAGATTTCCCTAGCTAAGCATAGATGTTGTGCTCAGTATCAAACATATATACACATAGACCGTTACTTGCACGGGAATTCCAACCAACCTTTAAAATGTAAACGCGAAAATGGGTTGTAACCGAAAGTATATAAATTTGATCAATCGTGTTTCAATAAATACTTCTACTTCTAGTCCCAGCCCACTTGTCATTGTTTCTATATGACTCCATATCCAACAGAGTTTCACACGTTGATCGATAATTAGATTAGAGAAGAGCAAATTGATCTATCTTAGTCCATGGTCGCTGCAATCCCTGACATAGTCCCTACCAAGCGAGGCCTTCAGATGAAAAAACGTTGTCTGGATTGTCTTGCATATCACGCTTTCAGTCAGCCTCCCGTGTCAGCTTTGAGTACGTCCATCATCCCCTACTCCTGAGGATACACGAGAACCTGTTGAGTAGACGTGGACAACTAGATACATGATACCGGTAAGAGTATGTATTAAGCAAATGTAGGCAACTTGTAAATTCAATTTCTTCGGATAAGTCGTTATATTATGGCCACACGCCGCATGCACCTACTGTGAGTAGTTCATTTTATGATGGATTGTCTAAGGGAATACCATCATATTCTGTTACTACTGATAATCGTGGTTTAGGAGAAATATATATGCCCTGGGAATCCAACCGGCATCTAGGTTTATCAAGTTCAGTTCAAGGTCTCCAGACTAGAGAGAATCATTTCAGTAGCAGGCATGGTGATTTAAGCATCAGTGAATCAATGAAGAGCAGCTCCTCAGGTGATGGCGTTTCCAACCCTGAGACTGCGGTATCGCCCTCCTTCACCAGATCAGTAGTGGCTCTGGAGACAGGTTGGAAGCCTCGTGGAGTTCTAGTGGCACATCTGCAGGAACATTTTTTTTGAATGGTCACCGGGGGAGGGAGAAGACCCTCCACCTGAATTGTATTCATTTTCTGTTTAATGGGTTCAAGTGAACTAGAATTACAGAGAAGGACAAAGGGGAGAAATAAAATAAAAACAAGCCTACAACATGGCACTAAGCACCAACCCCGCAGGGAGAGCCTTCAACCCTCATCGTCTTCCGTTTACCGTTGGACGCCATTGCAGCATAATCTTCACCGCCGTAGACGAAAGGCTTCAATCTGCCGAGATCAGCCACGATCGTGTTGGAGCAGCCGAAGGGCAGCACACCGCCGATTCCTCACCTTAGGACGAAGGGCCATGCGTCGCCGAGGCTTTACACAACAGCCAACAGCATAATCGAAGGGCGTCACTCAGCTGAGTCGACACCCAGGAAGCTTCACAGGCACTGGCCTGAGCCGTTAACCGTCGTCAGAGGAGGGACTCCAGCCCCCGTAAAGCTCGAGCAGATGACATCTGCAGGAACATCGCTTGTCTGTAAATGATATTGCCGTGTCAGATGACAATGCCTTTTTCGTGACAGCTTCAGATGACTCGAGTGTCAAGATGGGATACAAGAAAGTTGGAAAAGGACATTGCCTTCAGATCAAGTTAACCTATAGTCTGGGTAGTAGCCGAGTTCTATGTACAACAATGCTTTGTGGCAGCTCACAGATTGTTGTCGGTGCTAGCGATGGCGCATTGCACTTGTTTTCTGTTGACTGTGCACGTGGTGTCGGGAGTGTTGCAGAGAGGTACTCTGGCATCGTGAATGTGAAGAGGAAAGATCTAAAAGAAGGTGCAGTTCTCAGTGTTGTTAATTGTTCATCAGACAGCTTTAGCCCAACCATCCTTTTAGCACTGAACATTGTGACATCCATAAATGGGATACAAGGACCAATTCAGAATCTTGGTCATATAAGTCCTCACCGGAGGAGGGCTATATCTCGGCACTTGTGATGGGCCAGTGTGGAAATTGGTTCATCTCAGGGTCTTCAAGAGGTGTTCTTACATTGTGGGATCATAGGTTCTTGGTGCCTATTAACTCATGGAACTATTCCACAGTAAGCCCTATAGAGAAATTGTGCTTGCTTATACCACCACACAACTCAATATCTTCTGCTGGAAGACCACTGGTTTTTGTCGCCGCTGGCTGCAACGAAGTTTCCTTGTGGAATGCTGAAAATGGTAGCTGCCACCAGGTAATTAAATAGCTTTCTTTGCAGTATTGTCTTAGTACATCTCACTTACTCGACTTTGAGACATCACTGGTCCCACACCCTGGTAAATGAAGACTATTCTATCCTGATTTAGAAGCTCCTGATGCTACTTTACATGATTCAGAATGTGTAATGCCTACTCTCTTTTGAGTGCTTTCTCACAAGCTTTATATCATTCTGTACAAGTGTCAACACCTTTAAAAGATGGATATATCTTATACTATGGTCAGTATCTGAAACATTGAACACACTGTACAGATGTTTAGGACAGCAAGCACCGAGAATGAGTCTGTTACGCCAAAAACACCATCAAGGCCTCTTACCAAGACAAACACCAAAGACGTGAGGCGAGCAGGAAGCTACAAATACAGAATTGAGGAATTGTCTGATCCGCCTCCACGCCTTCCAGGCATCCGTTGCCTGCTTCCTTTGCCAGGGGGAGATCTGTTAACTGGAGGAACAGATTTGAAGATACGCTACTGGGACCAGGCCAGGTTTGAATATTGCTACACACTCCTGCTTCTGCATATTTTTTTCCATCGCCACCTGTAATAAATTAATAACATATTTTCGTGTTTGATGATTCTGAAGACCTGAGCAAAGCTTCTGCATAGCTGGCCCTTCGGCGAAAGGAGTTGGAAATGACGAGTGTTATGATATACGATCCAGCTACGGTGTACAGGTTGTACAGGTAAGTTTGTCAAAACAGTATCTATTTCTTTTGCTCATCTGAAGTTAGACAGTAGTACATCAACTCAAGAACATTTTGAATTCACTTGTCTTTCCCTGTATGTAATGTTCGAATAACTGCTGTTTAATGCATGCGTGATTATTTGATTGCATTGGTTTAGTGGTGTTGATTTCCTTTAGAAGCAGTGGGAGCAGTCTCTGTGAATATCAGTTGACGCTGACAAAATACTACGTTGTGTGCAGGAAACGTGTAAACATCCCACACCAGGGTCCCGGTTGACGCACAAGACTCAGCTCGCGATGGCCGCCGCGGATTCGGCCGGCTGCCACCGGGACGCGATCCTGGCGTTGGCATCCGTCAACTTGTCGAGCCAGCGGTTGATATCGGGCAGCAGAGACGGTGCCGTCAAAGTGTGGAAATAGCTGTTCCAGCTCCGGTGGGGTAAACCATCCCAAGATGACCGAAAAGCGCTGTTTGGTGTACATATTTAGTTCCATGACACAGTACATATATCATGACTGACTGTTGTACAGACGATGATGTCAATCATCAATACGTAATAAAACAACTCGACATGTATCCCTGCCCATTTGGGCTAGTAGCATAGCCCAGTTGTTTGTTGGTAACGTGCTCTGTTTTGCTCTAGGCATCAGATTAGTATGCAAAATCATATATTGATGTGTACGAAAATAATCATCCTAATGGTACGAACAAAAAATAAAGATCAAAATGCCAAGTCTCGTGCAAAAGATAGTGAATGAAATATTTAAATTTTGGTTCATATTGTATTTTAAAAGCCACCGTAATATTCTGTAGTAAATCTCAGATGGTGTAGAACACACACCATATTCAAGAAGTACAGTGTGCCCCCGCAGATCCCAGCGGCATGCATCGTTATTCGCTGCGAGTGCGAGGAAAGCAAGAACGGATCCGATGCCATGGGAGTATGGGACGCGACGCTGCCTGCCTTGGAAACCTGACTCCTATCAGTCAGCAGCAGTGCTTGGCTGCGGCTAAGGGCAATTTTGACATATTTGACCCTTTTTTGAATTTATTTCACAAAATGAACCCAAATCAGAATCAATTCACGATCTAACCCTTTTTCACGGCGCCCGCCCCCGGGGCGCCATGCTAGACTACACGACGCCCTAATCAAAGGCGCCATGATTCACGCCACGTAGACACGCTAGGACCCACTTTTTTCATACGGCGCCCCAAGCTGGGGCGTCATGCTAGAAGTCACGGCGCCATGGCCCAAGGCGCCATGCAATTAGCTTTGCATGCACTTTATGAATGGGAGACGTGGCCCTTGGCCCAAGGCCCCATGCATGCAATGAGCTAAAAGAAACGAATCCTGATTGAGCAACATGACATGCGTGGTAGACGTGGCATGCAATTCATGTCGGCCGGCACATGCATGGCATGTAATATGATTGGGCAGCGTGAGAAAATTGCATGTCATGTAATCATGATTGAAAAATACTTCCTTCACTTTTGTAAAATAGTCCGTCAACAACAAGGTTTTTCTAAATAAGTTATGTATCAACATACAATTTTTCGGATTTATGTATTAACAAGATTTTAAGATCCATGAATCCATATTTTGGGGTAATTAGGGACCTTTTTGTAAAAAACCATATTATTTACAGGCACCTTTTTATAAAAAACACAACGACCACCACACCCATCGGATGGAGAATGGACGCCCCAGATAAGCCGGGGATGTCCAACTAATTGTGGGAAAACCACTTTCGGCAACGTGGCTTCTGGCTAGAGGTGGTGCATATTAATGATCCGGATACGTGGCTTTTTACCAGAGAGTTTTGGGTTGTAGTGGCAGTGGATCAGTCGGCAAAACAACATTTTGGCTAGATACTTAGCTGGTTCTAGCCGGTACGCTCTCCTCTATTTAGGTCATTGTAGCTGCGTTGCCAGACAACACTAAGTCGCGCTTGATTGGCAAAAGTGTGTTTTTCATAATTCGGAAAAGAAAATACACTGCTCGCTCGTATGAGCTCGTATTGGTATTGTTTGGTTACGTTACCGACGTATGAGCTCATATCCATACGTCGATCGTATCTAGCACGGTAGATCATCTTTGACCAACATCGGTATTGTTTGATGGCTACGACTTAGCAAATCGAAGCAAGATCTTTTTACCATTTTTATGTAGATGAATATAAAGTATCAAAAAATATTTTTTTACACTTTTGTGGATTGGCCACATCTGAGATTGTTTTCATTTTTTTTTTGAAACTCGCTAATATTTTATTCAATTTTTTTAAAACTATCGGGATCACTGTACAAAAGCAAGATCTTGTGACTTGCACATTTTTGCAATTTAAACTACTAGTTCTAATACGAGTCAAACATGTGGATCGAATTTACTACTCGAAAATACAAAGAAGCAGAATCATTCGATATTGCAGGATAAGCTAGTACTACTTCTTCACATCCTGAATGCATGCATGGATGGTACATACACATAGAAAGCACTATTAATGCACGCAAAAGTGCATGCAAGCTATTGATCTGAACCTCATCGTGCATGATTCGTCAATTGCATGGCGCCTTGGGTCATGGCGCCGTGCCTACTAGCACGACGTCCCAGCCCGGGGCGCCGTACAAAAAAAGTGGGTCCTAGCGCGTCTACGTGGCGTGGATCATGGCGCCTTTGATTAGGGCGTCGTGTAGTCTAGCATGGCGCCCCGGGGGCGGGCGTCGTGAAAAAGGGTTAGATCGTGAATTGATTCTGATTTGGATCCATTTTGTGAAATAAGTTCAAAAAAGGGTCAATTATGTCAAAATTGCCGCGGCTAGGCGTTCCATGTTCACCACCTGACGCACTCAAGTCTCAAACACTCCACTGCCAGCCCAACAAGTTTGCGCATCTCCTTGGACCTCGGTCACCTTTGCCATCGGAAGGCGTGCACCTTAGCTTTGCCAGCGGGGATGATCACGTTGACAGAGCTCGGTTAACACGCAAATGTTTCTAGGAGCTTAACTAATTAGCTGCTGCTGACTAGGCAACCTCCAACGGGAGCCTCGTGAAAGGAGGAGCTGCATGCATGTGGTCACCTGAGCTGAGCTGAGTGGTAAAGAAAGGGGAAAGGGAATGAATGATGAGCCGACTGATGGTCCTCCATCCCTTGACCCTCATACTCACCAACAGTGCTACTCGTAGTAATCATCAGATCCAACCAGTATGGGCCGCTAACGACCAACCGACCAGGAATCACGAGTCCCAAGGATTCTACGGGAACATTCACGCTTCAGCCGCTCCATGCCATTTGCCATGTGTATAGAACGCAAAATCCCCGCGATTCACGGCATCTCCAGTCGTTGGCGCCCCCAGGATAAAAAATGTGGCGTCCTTGGGGGGCAAAACGCTACCGCCGGCGTAAAAGTCAAAAAAAAGGTGAAGAAATCTGCTTGGCAGCTCCGTCGGGGGAGCTCGAAAGGCAGCCAGGCGGCGGCGCGAGGGGCGGCGGCGAGCTTCCCGCACACGAGCACGGCGGCGAGTAGGAGGCGCGGTCGGCCGCGTTGCACCTCACGGGACAGAGACAGAAGGAAATGGAGGGATTGGAGCTAGCTAGCTTCACCGATCGTTCGAATCCATCCAAAGCAAGCAGGCACGCAGTTGAATCAATCGATCCGTCCATCGGCCGTGCAGCTAGCTAGCTTCAACGAGCTTCAACGGCTCGGCAATCGATCAATCGATGCAAAACAAGCACGAAGGCATCGATCTCCAGCAGACAGCGGCGTGTCGGGTGGCGGCGCGAGCATCAGAGCCGACCGCGACGGCGGCCGTGAGGACGGTGGCGGTAGGCCTGGGTGGTGTAGGAGCGCGGCGGTCGGGAGGAGAGAGCCGGAAGTGGCGAGGGGAGAAAAGAGAGAGTGTGCGGGAGGAAAAGGCGTGGAGCAGCACGTGGGTGGGCCAAAGAAAACGACGCATGAGGGAAAAGGATTGGACGTTCGCTTCCGCCGGCGCGCTGGGTTTGGCCTGGGGGCGCCGGCGCCAAAACGGCGCTATTTACTGTCTGGGGGGGGGGGGGGGGGGGGGGGGGCACGGCTGGAGATTTTTCGATGCTATTCGGCGTTATTTAGCCTAGCTAAAAAGTGTCCTGTCCTGGGGGTTCCTGGGGGAACGGCTGAGATGCCCTCAGGATCCCATTCCCACGCGAGATGAATCATTTTGCATGGGGATTTTCTGAACCCGGGCAACGAGCTACATGCTTGATGGAACGCTGAAAGAGCAACGGACAGTGGTTATCTATTTTTGCTCTTTTTCTATGTGATGCCTTGTTTTTTCTTTTCCGAAATGGGGAGCAAATTCTCAGCCTCTGCATCATATGATGCACACAGCTTTTTATTGAAAAGGCTCAGCAGTAGTATTGATTCCTTGTATTGTCACTCAATCCGCTCGACACTGGAGATCGGCATTTTTTTCACTTGGTGTGCGTTTGTTGGCTAAGATTCAGTGTTGAATCTATGAATTATTTGATTGAAATGATATGCCTACTGCTTCACCGGTAGCTCATGAAATTATGCGGAAAAAGTTTGGGTGTAGCCGGAAAATCCCCGGGATTCAGGATCCCACGCGAGAAGAATCAGTTGCATGGCGATTTCTGAAGCCGGACAACGAGCTGCATGCTTTACCTGAAAGAATTTCCGTGATGGAACGCTGTTGACGAGTTAGTTAATTAGTGGCGGTGCCAGATAAGTGGAAGAGCTCGACGTTGGTCAATGAAAACGAAGCAGGTGATCGAGACGGTAAGCGGCAGTGGCATGTGCATGTCGATGATCGATCGACCGACCATGTTTCTCTTTTCTGTGGTGAGACAATCCGATCATTCTCATCCTCGGCAAGAGGCACGGTATATGTTCTAATTATAAGCGGTTTACTTGAGATGAAACTGTGATTAGTGGAAGACCTCGATATTGGTCAATGTAGACGAAACAAGGTGATGGCTAGGGCCCATACGATCCACGTTTTTACTTTACATGCCTGATCATGGAGCAGATGTATATACATAGGTCCACATCAGAGCTGCATGATACTCCATCCATCCTTGTGTCTCGCGTCCATGACAACATGCATAATGGGCATCGAGCCCTTCTTCCTTTTGCAACTCTGCTACTAAAGCCGATGGCTATTGACTTCCTACTACTATACTGTTTACTGCACCTCAACATCGAGCCTAATTATCTTTCTCCGCTTTTGCACGCAGTCGCATTCACCACTCACAAGTGTGATGTTGTAGTCATAACATCTTATATTATGGGGGATGTGTGGTAGAGGACCATTTCGAAAAAAAGTGTGTGGTAGAGGAGGGGGTGTACTTGAGATGGAACTGTGATGATCCGACTCGATACAAATGGCGCACAATGGAAAATATAAAACAAGAAACAACGTTTTGTCCACCAAGGGTCATGTTTTATAATTTATTGAATCACAACAAGCACGAACAAAACTTATGTTATCAACCAACACAACCACCTGGTCCACCATAGAGAAACATGTAGCCCTTCTTAAAGTCGAAATAGAAATCACTTGTCTTATAGCAGTCTGGCTTGTCAACTAAGTCATGAAAGGGAGTCGTAATCGGGTCCCTTGCGTCACCTTTGGAGTCGTATATCTTAACATGCTTGAAGTATGCCGATTTCGTTATGTCCTCTTCGACGTCAGGAAAGTGACCACTACCCATCGGAGGACCCGATGTGTTATTGAAGTAATTCACGAACCCAGTTAGTGCTTGTATGCGTGATGCTGTGGGGCAAAAATTCTTTGGAAAATGCCCCAGGAATGATGGGGTGTCTAAATCATGCCGGTACACCACCCAGTCTCCAGAGTTCGGATCCTATATATAGAACCAACGAGGGGTTATGCACATAAATGATAATTCTAGTAAAGAAAAAAGATACTTAGCAACAGATCTTTCAGGAGAAATCTTATTTTACATAACTTCATAGTAAAACATCCCATAGGACAATATTTAGCACCCACCCAATTAAGAAAATTAACACATAAACATATTCTATTTTTTCTTCCCCTGATGCTTAATGTTATAAATATAATTACTAGATAACTAATTGATATCTTATTCCTTTCATTGAGTATTTGAAATATATGTCCAGTATTATGTCATGATCAAGAAAAGCGAGCCAAATCTAAATATTTGTTAACTCAAAATGTGCTACTCAGATTTTTTTTCTTCCATGGTTGTCCATTTTTCAAGTGAGTTTTCTTATGTACATACATGTGCTGGGATGGTGAGTAGATTTATGAAACCATATTATGTTATAATGTACTTCCAAAAAAATGTAGTAAATAATACAGTAGAACATGCTCCCCTTAGTGTTTCCCTCCATGAGTGAGAACAATGCATGTTTATTAGCCATGTATATACGATGAGTTCCAATCTCATTGAGATATATTTATATCTAAAAGAACAAAAGGGGTACCTCGCTTAAGCTAATCCGGACATAGCGGTCAGCTTTGCCATAAATTGAGGTGGAAGCAACTGCTTGGCCAGGCACCAATGCTGCTCCTTTTGCGGGAACAAATCCTGCACATTGTAAGTCATAGCATCCGGCTGATTTTGTGTCTTTCTGAACAATGGTCCAAGAGAAAATTTGTTATGTTCATGTACAAAGAGATCTCAATAATACATAATTTATAAAATGGCTTGGTTTACACTTACCGTTGAATATGTAAAGAAGCGGACATCTCTATTGTGGTACAACGAGGGCGAAACCTGCAAGTCAAACCATAATGTAATGTACCGGTTTCTTAAAAATGCATTTAGTTTATTAGAATGGGTGAGACAGAGGATTCACATGAAATCCAATTTCAATTAAACTGTAATGTCCTCCATCTTGACAATATATCTGTATGGATGATCCAGAGTCTTGAGAGGATTGTTGATTTGGTGAACCCCATACACTCATTTCAGCTCGAAGACCATGGAAATTTCCTGGCTCTGTGTGCCGCATTGCATACTAGTGATACGTAATTAGTTCAAATCAACAAAACATTCTGGATATATATGTATATATAGTACACAATTTTTCTCCTAACTAGTTCATGTGATCTTGTCGGTATATGCATTTGTATCTAGGGTTCGTTAGATTTTCTTCAAACTAACTACGTATATCTATATTTCTTGATTAAATTAATACCTATGCCTCTGGAATAAATTCATTTCAATAAAAAATAAAATACGGATAACCAAGGGTCCTTATGTCCTTCTATGTGATACCACAATTTATCTTGACCAATGATTCCCTCAATCGCCCCAATAATATCTTTTCAGACATAGATAAAGCCAAAGTTTTAAAACTTTGATTATGCATATATTTGAGTTTTTTTGGATTACCTACTTGATAATCATATTCATAACTTGTCATTAAAGGTCTTTCACAATACGCTATTTTGTTGAGCATAATAAGTATCCTATAAAAAGGAGTTTTTTTGTCAAAGTTTTGTTCTATAGATCTTGCATGTTAATCGACAACCTTTAGGGAACCAGAGGAAGTACAAGTTAGGTAAGTCATTAATGCATGTAAATTTAAAACTACTATTTATCAAGGAATTATACATATGGTTTGTGTTTCCTCGAAAATCCAGGGCACACGTGTGTGAGGGGGGGGGGGGGTTGGTACATGTGAAATAGTGTTGCCTTCACCGTCTTGAAATCCGGCTCCTCGGGCGAGCTGGAATGGTAATTTAGGTACCAAGAGAGCAGCATTCTGCAAAACACAAAGTTAATTTTGGCCAATTAGAATTAGTGTCTCTTCCTATGTTCATGAAATATTTGTTGTAACCAATCGTGTATAAATGATGCTTTGCTACTATCTATTTCATTGCCATCTTCTAAAGTCACACCATCATTATCTCAACATAACAAAGAATAAATACGAGAACCAATTTTGAAATAACAATCACTAAGTTAAAGGAGTTTCATGCGTTGACTCATACCTTCTCATTCGTCAATTGATTACTACCACCATGTATTGGTTCAACCAGACTATGGTAGCAAGATGCGAATAAAAACCACAACAAGGTTGATATGGCAACAAAACCACGGCCCATTATTGGTACAAGGAATTGTGTTGTATCAATAGAACTTAGAATTGTATGGCTCCGTATTGGCTTATATGTTATCTGGAGAAGAGAATATATAGAGTAGAGAAATGTTCTACTATGGAATGTTTTAAATTCATGGTTAACTCAGCATTTAAGTATACCCAAGGAATGGATAATTTATGACATATCCTATTTTCGATACAGAGAAAGATTACACATAAATAGGATATATCATAAATTTTTCGTCGTGAGCACATCTTCTTTCTTGCTCAAAATAATCGTTGTGTATCTTAATTAAATAGGATAGATCATTTATTATCCATTTAAATTACTCATAAATGGATAATTTATGGCATATCCTAATCCGATATGGATAAATATTACTCATTCGTTGGATATGACATATCCTACTCCCTCCCTTTTTATTTAGTTTGTGTCCTGGGTTTAGTCAAAGTAAAAAAAAAATCAAGTTTGACCAAATATTTTGAAAAATATCAACATTTCAATATAGTATCTATTGTATTAGAATCATTATAAAGTATATTTCCATATTATATGCATTTGATATTGTGAATATTGATATTTCTTCCTATATTGTTGGTCAAACTTGACAAAGTTTGACTTTGACAAAATCCAGAACGCAAACTAAATAAAAAAAGAGGGAGTATTTAAAATGAGGACAACGCCAATAAAGATTACTCATAAATAGGATATGTCATAAATTTATGGAGTAATTGTTCCATAAATGTTCATTAATATGTACTTGATCAGTGTTGTCCTCATTTTAAATGATTTTGAATCCGTCAAAGATTTTGGTTTCCCTGATTTCATTTTTAATAAGACATTATTTTACACTTTCAATGTACAACAGCTACAAGAATTATAAACACTATTGCTAGAAGTTGATAGAATTGTCACTCTAGATGTACCTGATGGTTTGGACAACATATGGATTTTTTTAACGCTTAGAGGGAAGACCAAAAAAATAATTGTTTTCATGTTTTCTAGTCATTAACATGTGCAATATACTGCACACCCTTTTTGTTGGCAGATAAATATTATCCTAAGTTGGGAACAGTCCATGAGGCTCCATCTAGACCCTGCGATGGAAGTCTACGGTTTCATAATTAAATACTTGAAGTGGAAGAAAGAAAGTGAGAAGACCTCCTCGTATACGCACTTGACTCTCACACATATGGAAGGTGACATGAACTCCATGCCCTCGTGACTACCTAAGCCATTCAGGATCAACTGAAGTGCTGGCCACCATGATTGTCAAGTTCATCCATAAGCCACTGATCTATTATTTTGCCTTATTTTGGCCACCTCGAAGAAACCCTCAGTTTCATCATATGATCTCATGAGTTCCACAATTTGTAGACGTTGATGTCGATGTCGCCGATGTAGAGTTGATCAGATGGTGTGAGGACCCCCACGGTGGCTCTAACTACCGAAGGATAAAATCGTTGAGGTCCTACAACATCACAAGTGTACCCATAAGAGCACATAATTTGTTTAGTCGTGTGAACATTGAGTCACCAGATACTACGAAAACACAAGCGTACCTTTAAGAGCACATGATTTCTTTGGTCATGGGAGCACTCAGGTCACTAGATGCTACGACCTCAAGGCCTGCAAGAGCACATAAATTGTTTGGTCATGCATGGGAGAAAACTTAAGTCATCACGGTAATTAGTTGTCTTGTAGCAGTCTGATTTGTCAGTTAAATTAAACATTGTAAGTGTGAGCGGGTCCCATGCGTGACCTTTGGAGCCGTACATCTTAATATGCTCGAAGTATGCTGATCTCTTTTCATCTTCATCAGGAAAGTGACCACTACACATTGGAGGACCCGATGTGGTATTAAGGTAATTCACGAATCCAGTTAATGCTTCTATCCGTGATGTAGTGGGGCAAAGCTCCTTTGGAAAATGACCCAAGAATGATGGGTATCTAAATCATGTCGATACAACACCCAGTCTCCAGAGTTTGGGTCCTAAATAAATCAACGAGAGGTGATGGTCATAAATGACAATGCTCGTGAAGAAATAAGGTGGTTAGAAAAAGATATTTCGTGAGCAATCATATCTTCCATAGATTATAGTAGACCATGTTAATCATAATATATATCATCAACCTAATAATTAACAAAATTAACACCGGACAAAATTACATTTTTTTTCTTCCTAATGGTTAATTCTGTAATCTAATTTTTAGATAACTTACTAATAATTAACTTGTTTCTTTTGTTAAGTTTTTGGAATATATTTCTAGTATTATGTCATGATCAAGAACATTGAGCCAAATCTCGACCTTTGTTTTCTTGAATTCTTTACTAAGAATTTGCCATGGTTGTCCATTTTTTCAAGTGAGTGTCGTACATCTATATACTAGGATGGTGAGTAGATTTATGAAAACATATTACGATATATTTTTCTACATTTACTTAAGAAATGTAGTACACAATATAGTATGATAAAACGTGGTCTCCTTAGAGATGTAAAAAAGGGGCACCTCTTTTAAGCTAAGCCTGAGGTAGTGGTCAGCTTCTCCATAAACTGAGGGGGGAGCAACTGCTTGGCCAGGCACCAGTGCTGCCCCTTTTGCAGGAACAAATCCCTCACAATCCAAGTTGTAACATCCCGCTGACTCTGTGTCTTTCTGAACAATGGTAAAAGGAAGTATTTGTTATGTTTATCTACAAATAGATCTCAGTGTTACCGATTTTATAAAATAGGCTGGGTTACACTTACCGTCCAGCATGTAAAGAAGCGGACATCTCTATTGTGGTACAATGAGGGAGAAACCTGCAAGCCAAATAAGAGCATCTCTAGTGGAACGTGTATATCTGGACGTGTATATCTCCATATACACGTCCATATACACGTTGCTAAATTTTACACCTCCCAGTTTGTCAGTGGAACGTGTATCAGGACGTGTAAATCCTACACCTCCCAGTTTTACAAGATGTATCCGTATACGTCTACCGAAATGGAAAAGTTTCAACACGAAAGTTGTGAGAAACATCAAGCTGAACATGCTCGTCAAAGGATTTTTCAAAACTTCAACCAAGTGTGACGAATTTGACAAAATTCGACCAAAAAAGTTCTGAACATCGGTTCGAAATTGGCA
Source organism: Poa pratensis (assembly GCA_947311845.1). Lineage (NCBI taxonomy): Eukaryota > Viridiplantae > Streptophyta > Magnoliopsida > Poales > Poaceae > Poa > Poa pratensis. Next base: position 9,088,046 of record CAMZMU010000126.1, read on the forward strand.
AGTTATGATCGATGAAACTTGAAACCGAGTATGGGAATGGAACCAACTCATCAGTACACACGTATTTCGTGTACACAACATTTCAAATCGAATTGTATTTGTGTAGATCAAAGAGCAAGTAAAAAAGTAAAAAAGGACGTACGCTCCGGACGTACGCGGGACTAAGCAGCGGCCTTCTTTTCGCGAGCTCACGAGCGTGGCTCGCTCGTGTTTATTTCCACGCCGAGTACCATCGTGGGTGGACGTGGGAAGGATGCACGACCGTATACACGATCCGCTGGAGGTTGTTTTTCGCTCGTGGTCGTCTATATTTCGTTTACACGTCCATTTCCACGAGCCACTAGAGATGCTCTAATAATGTATCGTTCCCATTTCTTAAAAGCTATTTAGTTTATCTAATGAGTGAAAGCGATGATTCACATGAAATCCAGCTTCAATTAAGCCATACTGTCCTCCATCTTGGCAATAGATTTGTATGAGTGATCCAGAGTCTTGAGAGGATTGTTGATTTGGTGAACCCCATATACTCATTTCAGCTCGAAGACCATGGTAATTTCCTGGATTTGTGTGCCACATTGCGTACTAGTGATACAAAGTTTAAATTAGTGAACAGTTAAAAAAACTATATCTAATACAAGATTATCTTCTAATTAGTTCATCCGATGTGTCGGTACATGCATGTGTATATTGTTTTTGTCTTATTTTCTTCTAACTAACTAGGTATATCTATTCTTATTGATTAAGCACATTCCGCTACCTCGAGGGAGAGATGCATTTCAATAAAGAACCTATTAAAGTGAGTGGCTTATGTGCTTCTAAGTGATACCACAATTTGGTTTGACCAATTATACGCTCTAGCTCCCAAAACTTTATCGTTTCAGACATAGATAAAGTCAAACTTTTCAAACTTTATTATGCATATCTTTTAAGTTTTTTGGACTATGTAAATGGAAATCATATGCTCCCAAAACTTGATTATGTTTTTTTAGCAGTATAAGTATCTTCTGAGAATAATTTCTTTCTTAAAGTTTTGTTCTACAGACTGTGTACATGGCAAAACGACAGGCTTCATGGAACCGAAGGAAGTACGAGTTAGGAAAGTCTTTCAAGCATGTCGATTTGCACTATTATTTTTCACGGACTTATACATTGCTTTTCCTTGAATATCAAACGTGTGTTTGTGTTGAGAGAGAGAGAGAGAGAGGGAGAGAGAGAGAGAGAGAGAGAGAGTACATGAGAAATAGTGTTGCGTCCACCATCTTGAAATTCGGCTCCTGGGGTGGTACGGAAAGGTTTAGGTATCGAGAGTCTAGTGTTCTGCAAAACACAAAGATAATTTGGCTTAAAAAAAGATAATTTGGCTAGTTAGGGTAAGTGTCTTACTAATCTCAGGAATGATTTTTTAACATTGCTCTAATTAAAAAATGAAAAAATATAACACAAAATGTCACGAGTAAATAATCATGTGTATATGTACAGATGCGGCCCCATACAATCTATTTTTGGTGCTATCTTCTTGAGCCGCATCATCGTTATGTCAATATAACGAAGAACAATTATGAGCAATTAATTTTGCAGTGACAATCATTATTGATTTCTCCAGCAAATACAAGAACATGGTGCGAAGTTGAAAGAGCTCCATGTGTTAATTCATACCTTCTCATTCGTCAACGGATTACCACCACCATCTGTTGCTTCAACCAAAACCAAACTACGGTAGCAAGGTGAGAATAAAAAGCACAGTAAGATTGATACGGAAATGTGTTGTGACCACCCGTTGGCTATACCACCCCTCTGCTTGTCGTTCGATCAATCATAAGATTCAGGATCGGTCGATCTCCCTTTCCATTCTCTTAATTAGCCTAGCTTCTGCAAACTAACTGCTGCACTGACCCATCATGGCAGCCATTGGGCATGCATGCGTCCTGGACTGGGAGAGAGAACAAGGCATGCATGGTCAATGTGTAGGTAAGAAATTAGGTGCATGAGCATGCTAGTCTTTATTTCACATGTCCTACTTCTCACTGCATGAACAAGAGTGCGGGTCGCGAAACACGCGTTTTATGGCTCGAAACGAGCCGCGGCGGAGCAGAAACCGTAAACTCAACCCTTAAAACAGAATATTCCCGAATATTCCTCTCGTTTTTTTTTCTTCTCTTTTTCCCCATCTTCTTCCTCACAACACCACTGTACTAGATAAGCTAGAATCGATCAATCGATTCATTGATTAGCTAACTCGTACCAGTAGAGGCCCTCCTGTGCGTGCTTGGGCCAAAACGAGGCGCACCTCCGCCGCTCCTCGCGGTCGTCGCCGCCGCGGGCTGCTCCTCACCGCCGCCGCTGCTGCTCCTCGCGGAGGCCGCCCTGGCACCCAACGACGGAGGCCCCCCGGGGCGTCGCCGGCGTGGAGCCTCCCCGACATCCAGCTACGGAGGCCCAGGGGCGCGGCCGGCGGCGCGCGCGGTAGCCGGCGCACGGAGCCGCCCCCGGCGTTCAGCGCAGAGGCCACCTGGGCGCGGCCACGGAGCCGACGAAGTCCCCCGACGGTCAAGTTCGGCCCGCCGCAGCGAGCAGGCTGCTGTCCGCTCCAGTTTGGTGCGATTCTGGCAAGTTTAGCGGAAGTTTGCCAGATTCCGGCGAGGTCCAGCACGGCGGAAGGTCACCGGCGGCTCCTGAATATTCAGCCCGCCAACGTCTCGGGCGGATACAGGCCGCGAACCTCAAACGACACAAAAACTGCGCTTTCACGGTTTCGAGGGCCGAATTCACGGGCCCCCGCAAAATCGTTTGCGGGTCGGTGAGTTTTGAGGGTTCTGCTCTTAGCGTTTTTGCGGTTTTGAACCCGTATCGGACGGTTATTTTGCGGGTTTGACACTTTTGCGGGCACTGCTAGAGATGCTCTAAGCAAAGTAATTCGTTCTGTGTTGATTCCCAGTTTGTATGCAAATAAACAAAGATATGTTTTTGCAACCGTGTTCAAAGACGTGGACGTCAAGTTTGTGTACCCGGATGTTTATTGATTCTGAATATAGTTTAAGCAATCACTGTTAATTAGCACGCTATAGCGGTTAAATGTCTGAGTTACGCACAGTTCAGTCAGCTTCAGAACCCCATTTCCACTTGTTAATTACACCACTTGTCAATAACATCATTATCACGACAGCATCTCCTCTGACAACCGTTTAGGTGAAGCAGTTATTTCGGTTTAGCTCGTCGGCACTAGTTGTTGTGCTCGCATGCAATTGATTGAGGTAGATCATCAATTATCTTACAGTCCGTTGGGTCTGACTAGTTAAGCTGCGTCTCCTGCGCACTCTGACAGGAACTCTGTTGTACCATCGTATAATTAGCATCTAAGTAGTTGTTTTGGTGTTTTCCAAACTACTATCTCTGCTCACGCTGGAGCCTGACACGGTAGACCGAATCTCCAGCTAACGATCGGACGGCACTGGAGGGGGTGGTACAGGGAAATAAATTTCGTCGAAATTCGCGAAATTAACGATTCTCGGAGCAGGGCGAGAAATCTAATATCGCCCAAAAATTTCGTCTAGAGTTGTATAAATTCAACAGGGAATGATTATAACGAACAAAAACCATTTATTCACCAGGAACATGTCGTTAACCTAGTGGTATAGAGTTGACTCAATGGTCTGCATGGTTCTGAGTTTGAATCTTCAAGTTTTCCTTTATTTCGCTATATATTTTTAAGCGTCAGAATTTAATTCTGACCGAAATATTTGAATTTTATCTTCGAAATTTCGTGAATTTCTCGAAATTTGCGAATCTCGGTCACAAGCGAAAGAAAATCCTAAAACGAAATGTTGAACCCTGGGGTGGTATAGCCAACGGGCGACCAAAAATCCACTCTAAAGATTGATATGGAAACTGAATCATGACCCATTTGCACACGGAAATGTGTTCCTTCTTAGAATTGTATCTCTCGCTATTGGATTGTATGTTACGAGCAGAAAGAGAAATCAATTCTCCCTCGGGAGGGAGGATGGGAAGAGGAATGGCAGGAGAGAGAACGGGGAAACGAGGTATTGGCGCATAGCCACGCGCCCAAGCAGAACACGTCCCCGCAACCACGTACAGACAATGCCGGGAGTTCTCCATCCATCCGCCGCCGACCACAGTCCACAAATAACGAACCGACTCGGCAAAAGGCAAGATCGCTGGGAAAGCAACGAGATACATCTGGACCATCAAATTACTGATCGAGCGTCAAAACTCGGCGAGCAACCACAGCTCGCTATTTATAGGGTGATTGCAGGGCCGGGCCGGCAAAATCCGGGGCCCTGTGCGAAACTCTAAGACGGGCCCTATCTCACACGAAAATTTAAACTAATAAATAATTTTGATGTATATGACATAATATTTTACGTAACAATTTAATATATTGAGAAATTTAACTCCAAGTTGCATAATGTTTATTTGAACATCATCATTCTTTTCATGTTCTTTGAAATATCAATCTATTTATAATCAAGAAAATTCTAGTTTCTTGGATCAAATATAACATACTGAAAATAATCATCACTATCCGCACCAGGTGAATTAATCAAGTTAACATCAATATGATCTTACTCAACCTCAATGTTATCTGTCTTAGACAGACTGTCTATGCGTGACTATCTCTGGACTTCTCGAATAATTGTAAGGAACAATTGTAAAAGGATCAACAGACTAATTACCAGATGACACATGTGATGCTTCTTTTATAATAAACTTGTCCATAAAACTTTTTTAGATTAGTTATGTTCGTTTTGTTTTCTCTTCCGCTTCTGAAACCGGACTGATGTTTTCCCATGTTTCATTGTCAAATTAATTGAGATTTAGAAATTAGTAGTAGGAGCCGATAAAAATGATGTTAATCAGAAAGGAGGAACTACCGATCAGCAAACAGCAGTGTCGCCCGCCCGTCGCCGGCAGGCCCTGGTCGCCGGCGCTCTGCTTTTTTGTCAATTCTGCGATCTTGTGGGGCGGCTGGATGCGAATGTCAAATTGCGATCAGAACTCAGAAGTATGGCGTCGTGGCGGCCTGGAAGCGATCAACAGTGTCGATAGAGTTCTATAGTGGACCGTGGTGTTTTAACTATCGATCTGTATTCGTTTCCGATGGTAACTACAGTACAAACTCGTAAGCGGCTAATAGACAGGAGAAGCAGCCCACGGCCACGTTGCGCGGACGGCCGCGCTACGCTCGCTCACGCGCGGACGGCCCAGAAAATCATCGCCCAGAAACCTGCTATTTGTAAGGTATACTGCATGTAAAAAAAATTGGGGTCCCAAAAAACTATGGGCCCTGTGCCAGCGGCACACTTGGCACAACAGTGGGCCCGGCCATGGGTGATTGTATGTTGTAGACATTTGGACAAGAGAATATATAGACCTATAGAGTAGAGACAAGTCCTTTTATGGAATGTTATAAATTGAGAGATCGTTGATGTGGTTAACTCAACATTTAACTATGTCCAGCGAATGGATAGTTTCTGGCAAATCCTCTTTTGAATATGGAAACAGATTAATTGTTTCATCAATGTTCATTAATATGTGCTTGATCTGTTGTCCCCAATACAACGACTTTTAATCCGGCTAAGACCTGGACTCTTTGTTCTCATTTTATTAACAAGCCATTATTTTAAAATTTCAATGCATAGCTAACTACAAGATTTATATAAAACAATATTGTTTCCGTGTTTTCTTGACGTTAACATGCACTATTAAACACCCCTTTTATCGGAAGATAAATATTATCTTACCCCGACACTATGTCCACCGTGTTGCCCACGTCGGCCTACACATACTTAGTCAGGAGCAATATATAAGGCTGCACCTGGACCCTCCGATGGAAGGCTATGGGTTCAGAAGAAAATATTTGAAGAGGGAGAGAAAGGAACTGAGAAGACTCCCTCGTACATGCTATAGAATTGCTGCACTAGCCATGTAGACCAAAAGTCCGAACTGATGGAAATGAGCTAGGCAATATATTTATATTCAACACTTCCCCTCACGTCTAGTCTATTTTAGTCCTTAGCGTGGGATCGTTGCAAGCCACATGATTTTTTTCCTCCTCTTGGCTCTAATACCATATAAAATTGCTGCACTAGCCATGTAGATCAAAAGTCCATACTGATGGAAAGGGGCTAGGCAATATATTTATATTCAACATAGGCATGTTACTCCCATTTATGTGTGGGGTACGACGACTCTTAGACAGATGGAAGGTGACATCGACCCAGGCCCCCGTGAAGACCTAAGCCGTTCAAGATCAACTGAAGCACCGAAACTGGCATCATTGTTAAGTTCATCCATAAGCCACACTGATCTACGTCACTTCGCCTTATTTCGACCATCCTGTGGAAACCCTCATCGATTTCATCATTTAATGATCTAATCTCACCGAGTTACCACATGTTTAGATGTTGATGTCGATGTCACCTTCCATCTCCTTTTCTCTCATTTTCGTCCAATCACTCTCCTCCGCGAGAGGCTCCAAAAGACGAGCTCGGAGAATGTTTTGCGTATCGCTCTCCTCTCTGTGTAACTAGTGTAATCCTTCGTTCATTATATTGAATCTTAAAATGTGGCGTGCTAGGACAGTAAAGTGAGCTATTTTTAAATAAGAAATGAATACAATACATGCCTGATCAAGTTAGTGATCATGAGGTAGTCAGGTCAGCATCTGACTTGGGAATGTTGCATGATTCTCCATCGATCGCTGTTGTCTCGTGTCCATGACATTGACAACATGTAGATACTCGAGAGGCTTCTTCTTCCTTTTGCAACGCTACTAAATGCCGATGGGTAATCACTTCCTACTGCTCTCCGTATCAAAATATAAAACTTTCCACCTTTGCATGCATACATGTAGATACATACATGTATGCATGCAAAGGTAGAAAGTCTTATATTTTGGAATCTTATACTAAAACATGTCTACATATATGTATGCATGCAATTAAAGGTAGAAAATCTTATATTTTGATACGGAGAGAGTAGTAGTGTACATCGTCATTGAGCCGATTCTCCTACGCTTTTGCACGTAGTTGCAGTCGCAAGTCAGTCGGGATGCACATCGCAACGAATCGTGCATCTGATTGTGAACAGGGGAGTGGCCCAACAGTTAGGGTCGCAGTGGCGAACCTAACAACCCGAGTTTAAGTCCCGTCAGAACAGATTTTCAGAAATTCTCACAAAGGGCATATTTTTACTACATCATTACCACCAAGGCTAATTCTGGTAGGATTTCACTTTTTAATTGTGAAGTGCAGTACGAAGACAGGTGAGAAAAATACTCCTAGAAGATTAAACCCTTTCCCATTACGTGGGAGATGGCACCAGCTAAGACAGCTCGAGAGGAAAAACACTCTCCGCTGTAATATCCAAGCAGACTGGACATCTTCCAGTTTGATCCGATAGACATCTAGCAGAAACTATGCTATTTCTATTTTGCACACGAAGAGCAAGCTGAGCGTGGTGGTGTGCTTTTAAATTGTAGGTCCTAGAAATATGAGTTTTTTTTTTTTTTTTGAGAAACACAGTACAGACGCAGACGCTCACAAACATGCACGTACAGACACCCCTATGAACGCACGCACGCAAACCCTACCCCTATGAGCACCTCCGAGAGACTGGTCCGGCAGATCTTGAGGTTGACGAAGTCACCATGGGCGCCTCGCTGTTGACGGGTACGTCACCTACCACTGAAAGTATAGCGCCGGTTAAATCCTGGAAAATCCAGGAAAATGCGAGTACCCATGCCAAGTCTGAGACTTGAACCTGGGTGGGCCGGTTCCACCACAACGAACCAAACCAGCTGAGCTAGGCTCAGTTCGCTCCTAGAAATATGAGCTATCCTTGTTATGTCAATAAATGGGAGAAGTTTCAAAAAAAAAAAACTAGGATCTCGAGGCGTGGGGTCAGGGAGACAGTGGCTGCTGTACACACACGTACTCACATCACTCAACTCAAGCAGTCAGCAGCCGCCATCGCTCCAGTCGCCAGTCACTCACTCACTCGTCCCCAACGCCAGTTTCTGCTTCGCTTTTGACCGAATCAGCTCAATTAGACAATTACGTCTTTCAATCTCCCACTTGCGTACACAGTCGCGGTCAAGTTTATTCTTCCAACATCGGCGAGAATGTTTTGGAATACTCCCTCGTTTTCTAAATATAAAATATTTTTGAACTTTCAGTGTGGATTACATAAAGACTGAAATAAGTTAATACGAACACTAAAACACGTCTAGATACACGCAGATAAAAAAAAGTTATAACATGTGTTATAATTAGAACTAGAGGGAGTACATTTTTAAGTGCCAACATAACAAAGAATTTTCATGACTGAATTGTCCAATGGTACCGGTTTGGGTATTGATAGACAACCCAATGATAAGAAATGCTTGAGATAAAATTAATATATAATCCGACTCGATACTAAAGGAGCACGGTAAAAAAAAAATCGAACACACAACAATTTATGTAAACCAAGGATACATTATATAATTTATTGAATCACAAGGATCAATAAAAACTTGTGTTATCAACCAACACAACCACCTGGTGCACCATAGTAAACATACAACCCTTCTTAAAGTTAAAAAAAAGAACTAAATTATCATATAGCAGTCTATCTTGTCAATTAAATCAACATTGGAGGCTTAATCGTGCACCATGCGCAACCTTCAGGGTCGTACATCTTAACATGCTTAAAGTATGCGATTTCTTTACATCTTCGTCGTCATCAGGAAAGTAATCGCTGGAGGACCCTTTGTGGTCGTTAGGTAATTCACGAGTCCAGTTAGTACTTGTATGCGTAATGTTGTGGGGGCAAACCTCCTTCGGAAAATGCCCCAAGAATAATGGGATGTGCAACTCACGCACTTCTGCTTCAGTGCGCCGCCCCTAGTTTAAGATTGAGCGGAGCTCCTGGAAACTCCCGGAGTCAGTCTGGACTCTGGAGCTGAGCCGACCTGGACCTTTTGTCTAAGATTGAGAGGACCTCCTCGAGACTCCCGGAGTCAGTCTGGACTCTGGAGCCGAGCCGGCCTGGATACGCGGAAAAAAGGAGAAGAATTGGGGATGTTAGGATTCGAACACAGGTCTTGCCAGTGCAAGACAAGGAGCAAAGCCACTACGATACACTTGTCTCTGTGTTATATTACGCATCTTGTTAAATAATACCAAACTTTCGCGTCCTTCATAGTTAAGGGAAAAGAGATGGCGGAACTTGTTTTCGCACATGGGCACGGGTGATGTCGTTTTCTAAACAATATTGAAAACCACATTTGTATGTTTCAAAAATATCTGGAAAAAGTATATGTCGTACGTATACATATTATCTATATACTCACCAAATTTCGTTCCGAAACACGTTTTATTTTAGACTAAACAAAAAAGACAAATTTGTGCTATTTTTACAACTTTATAAATAGAAAATTTGTTATTTTTCTGTCGCTAGAAATAAAAAGTCTTTTTAACCGAAACTTTGCACAAATAAATATACCATATATGCGTGTTCACGTTAAAAAATTAGATTTTTTATGAAACTCAAAAATATTATTTAAAAAAAATCAAAACTGGGATCAGTCGTGCCCATGTGCACCAAATCCTAGCTATATGGAGGAGATTTCTATCATTTTTTACTTATTAATCATAGAAATTAAGTACCAGTCATTCAAAATAAATTCTTAGAAATTAACAACATGAAATTAAAATATTGATAAACCCATTTTCATAAAAAACTTGATGATTATAGCACATTGATAAACATAGAAAATTCAAGACATTATGTGCATCTTGTATTCTCTACTTGCGGGGCATGGGGCGAGGCGTGGCCGGCGGCGAGAGCATCGTGGCGTCGCCTTCTTTTCTTGCTATGCTCGCTGATTATCCGTTCTATGGATGGCATCTTGTAGGGCTTTGTCAGCGTGAATGGCTGTCCGTCGGTGATCTTTGATGGGAACTGGAGTTGGGTCCCATCAGAGAGAATGGCATTTGTTAGTGGAAGTGTGGTAGTTATCCGGCGCCCTCGTCGAGAATGAGAGAGGCGGTGTTCTTCGTAGGCGACGATTGGGACATTAGGACCCTACATGCAACATTCCTAGTCATCTTCTTGTATATCTACCACAATAGGACATTAGGACCCACATAATAGTTCTGGGTCAAGTTGTCTAGTGTCGATGCATGTTGTTCCAAATGACTAGTAGGTCATATAGATATGTATTTACCACCTTTGTAACATGTGGACCCACATGCAATATCCCTAGCCATCTTGACACCAGCACATCTAGGACATGTGGACCCACATGAAACAATCTCATAGCAATATCTTACCACCTTTGGTACATGTGGACCCACATGCATCACTTCTAGCAATGTTATATGTTGTACGACCAACACATGATAGTTCTGAATCAAGTTGTCTAGTGTCGGTGCATGATTCCAAATTTCTAGTAGTTCATATAGGTATGTATCTACCTCCTTTCGGACATGTGGACCCACTTGCAACACCTCTTGCCACCTTAAGGGCTCGTTTGATTCAAAGGAATATGGTAGGATTCATTCCTATAGGAAATTTTCCTATTGAAGTTGTTTGATTTATAGGATCCAATCCTATAGAAATTATTCTCATAGGAAACTTGTAGTGCAAATCCAGGAAAAAAGCATGAGGTCCAACCTCTTGGAAAAATTCCTTCACACAATCAAACACAATCTCTATTCTTATATGATTCAACTAGACATGCCACTCCAATCCTTTAAGTTTCCTATTGCTACACTTTCCCTATCCTTTGAATCAAACGAGCCCTAACCCGTCACATATAGGTCATGCGGATCCGGCCACATGCAACAATGATAGCCATATCTTACCACCTTTGGGATATGTGGACCCACATGCAACACTCCTAACTATGTAGTATATTGTAGAACCCATATGGTAATTCTGGGTCAAGCTGCCTAGTGCCGGTGCATGTGATTTCAAATGTCTAGTAGGTCATATAGGTATGTATCTACCTTCTTTGGGACATGTGGACCCACATGCAACACCCCTAACCATCTTGACCCCAACACATCTAAGACATGTGTGGACCCAAATGCAACATTCATAGGCATATCTTACCACATTTGGGACATGTGGACCAACATGGAACACTCCTATCTATGTTGTAAGTGGTAGGACCCACATGATAGTTTTAGGTCACCCTGTCTAGTGCCGGTGCATGTGGTTCAAAATGTCTAGTAGGTCAAATAGGTATGTATCTACCTCCTTTCGGACATGTGGACCCACATGCAAAACCTATAGCCATAAAAAATCTAAGACCTTCGCACTATATCTATGTTTGTGTAGGAGATCATGTGTAAAAAATTGAGCTGATTTGGAGGAGGTCGAAAAAACCACCTTCTTAGACAACCTGGTTTAAGTGGGAGACCAGACGGCCTGTTCCTAAGAAGGTGATTTTTTAACCATATCCAAAACACTCCAAATTTGGGGTACATGGTACCTAACATGTAGTAAACAGGAATATCAGAGAAAACTGAAAAATGGAAGTTTACACTGTCCCTTTAATGTACATGCCCCAAATACGGCAGTTGTACAACTAGATGGCTACAAGCGTTGCATGTGGGTCCACATGCCCCAAAGGTGATAAATGTACAACTATATGGTTATGAGTGTTGTATATGGATTCACATATACCAAATGTAGGTATACCTACCGCCTTACCCCTACCCCTGCCTCCTTTGGGCCATGTGGACCCAAATGCAACACTCCTATTTGGCTAAGAGTAGTTGCATGTGTATCCACATGGCCCAAAGGTGGTAGGGGTAGACCTGGTTGGCTGAGAGAGTTACACGTGGGTCTACATGGCCTAAAGGTGATATATAGATGGTCAGAATTACTGCTGCATGTAGTCCACATGTTAAAAGGGTGGTAGGGATAGACATAGCTCGTAAAGGGTCCACATGCAACCAAGGTAGACAGAGGTAAACCTTGCTGTCTATAATAGTTGAATATCGGTACACGTACCCCAAATACGGCAGTTGTACAACTAGATGGCTACAAGCGTTGCATGTGGTCCACATGCCCCAAAGGTGATAAATGTACAACTATATGGTTATGCGTGTTGTATATGGATTCACATATACCAAATGTAGGTATACCTACCGCCTTACCCCTACCCCTACCTCCTTTGGGCCATGTGGACCCAAATGCAACATTCCTATTTGGCTAAGAGTAGTTGCATGTGTATCCACATTGCCCAAAGGTGGTAGGGGTAGACCTGGTTGGCTGAGAGAGTTACACGTGGGTCTACATGGCCTAAAGGTGATATATAGATGGTCCGAATTACTGCTGCATGTAGTCCACATGTTACAAAGGTGGTAGGGACAGACATAGCTCGTAAAGGGTCCACATGCAACCAAGGTAGACAGAGGTAAACCTTGTTGTCTATAATAGTTGAATGTCGGTACACGTACCCAAATACGGCAGTTGTACAACTAGATGGCTACAAGCGTTGCATGTGGGTCCACATGCCCCAAAGGTGATAAATGTACAACTATATGGTTATGAGTGTTGTATATGGATTCACATATACCTAGATGGTTATGAGTGGTAGGGGAAGACATAGCTGGCAAGGGTCCACATGCAATAAAGGTAGATTGGGACAAACCTAGATGGTTAGGATAGTTGCATGTGGGTCGACGTGCCCGGAGTTGTACAACCAGATGGCTAGGAGTGTCGCATGTGGGTCCACATACCCCGTAGGTGATAAACTGTATAATTAGTAGTGTTGTATATGGGTCCACATATACCAACGGTGGTACAGGGTAGATCTACGAACTTCCATACATGTGGACCCGCATGCAACTCTCCTAACCATGTAGACGAAACATCTACAACCATTTGTGACATATGGATCCTCATGCACCACTCCCAGCTAGGCAGATCCATTCACCCATAGCCATCTAGGTTTATTGACCTAGTTAGCTAAGAGTGTTGTATGTGGGTCCACATGGCCCCAAAGGTGGTATGGGTAGACCTAGATGTTTGAGAGTGGTGCATGTGGGTCCACATTCCCCGAAGGTGATAGATGTAAAGCTAGATGGCCGTAATTACTGTTGCATTTGGGTCCACAAGCCCTAAATGTGGTAGGGGAAGACATAGCTGGCAAGGGTGCACATGCAACAAAGGTAGACAAGGATAAACCTAGCTGGTTAGGATAGTTGCTTGTGGGTCCACGTGTCCCCATAAAGGGAGATGTACAACCAGATGACTAGGAGTGTCGCATGTGGATCCACATACCCCATAGGTGACGAACTGTATGGCTAGGAGTGGCACTCAACATGCAACCCTAGAATTTTTGGTGGTTTCACAACATGCAATATGGACAGATTATTGCATGTGCATCCCCATGGCCCAAGGTGGCACTGGTAGACCTAGTTCGGTCTATAATTAGGTCAACATGCAACAAAGATAGGTGTGTTGCACGTGGATGCACATGGCCAAAAGGTGGCAGAAATACTGAAAAATTAGAAGTTTACACCGTCCCTTTAAGGTAAAGACCGAATTTCAAACTAAGTTTCAGTTAGGCACTATAAATTGTAGAAATTTCTAAAAAATGTAACACCTTCACATTATATCTATGTTTGTTTGATAGATCATGTGTACAAAATTTGAAATGATTTGGAGGAGGTCGAAAAAATCATCTTCTTAGAAAAACTGGTTTAAGTGACCAGACGGCCTGTCCGAAAGAAGTTGATTTTTTTCGACCATCTCCAAATGACCCCAAATTTGTTGTACATGGTGTCTAACATGTAGTAAACAGAAAAACCAAAGAAAAACTGAAAATTGGAAGTTTACACCGTCCCTTTAAGGTAAAGACGGAGATTTCAAACTAAATTTCAGTGAGGCACTATAAATTGTAGAAATTTCTAAAAAATGTAAAACCTTCACATTATGTCTATGTTGTTTGATAGATCATGTGTACAAAATTTGAAATGATTTGGAGGAGGTCGAAAAAATCATCTTCTTAGAAAAACTGGTTCCGGTTTCTTGAAAATGATTCTGGTTTTATAAAATGTTTTGTTTCTATTTTTGTTTCTTTTTGTTTATTTTCTTTTTTCGTTTTTCTTTTTCTGTTTTGTTTTTTGTTTCCTTTTTTATTTTGTTTTTTCATTTTCAGTTTTTGTTTTATCATTTTCGTTTTTTGAAATTGGTTCACCAAAAAATGTTCATGAATTTAAATATGGTTGAATAATTTGAAAATGGTTCACGAAAAAATGTTATAAATTTAAATATGGTGATGAATTTGAAATTGGTTCACCAAAAAATGTTCATGAATTTAAATATGGTTCACGAAAAAATGGTCATAAATTTAGTTATGGTTGATGAATTTAAAATTGGTTCACCAAAAAATGTTCATGAATTTAAATATGGTTGAAGAATTTGAAAATGGTTCACGTAAAAATGTTCATAAATTTAAATATGGTTGATGAATTAGAAATTGGTTCACCAAAAATGTTCATGAATTTAAATATGGTTGAAGAATTTGAAAATGGTTCACGAAAAATTGTTCATAAATTTAAATATGGTTGAAGAATGACTCGAAAGTTTTAATATTAGCAAGCAAGATGGTTATTAAATCACCAAGACGTGTGTAGCACAGCGGCTTTGCTACTTGTGATTTTCTCGAGAGTCTTGGGATCGAATCCTGGGAACCCCAATTTTGCTTCCTTTTTCCGTGGCTTGTTTACAAGGCTGGCTCCGGGATTCTCGACCTCCGCTCCGCTCCAGCGAGCGATCGGCTCCAGAGTATCAAGTGCAGCTCCAGCGAATAGAATTTGGGGCGGCGCACTGAAGCATTCCTCGCAACTCACGTTAGTACAACAAGAGTCCGGATCCTATTTTTATTTTTATTTTTTTGAGTACATGGGATTACAGAAAGTAAACAGAACTAGCAGCACAATCCTCTGAAGATATGGAATTAACAACTAAACCTTGAGGACCCAGTCCCCGCCGGCGCCGCCTCACCACGGTGACCGCCGACCGCGCGCTGCCGCCGAGCTCCACCCGAGACGACGAACTGCAGCGAACCGCGGCCAGGAAGCCGCCGACCATGCCGCCGTCTTCAGTCACCGCTTGGGTCTTGGTGGAGAGGCGAGGAGCTGGACGGCCACCAGAGCAGAGCCGTCACCTTGAGCAGCGCCGACGCCGTCGACGCCCAAGGCGACCCAGATGTTCTGGAAACCCGGCCTCCCGCCCACCACTCGCAAGCACGCCCCGACGCTGGAGGAAGCGCCGGCGCGGCGAGGCAGCAGCCATCCGCCGCCATCGGAGACGACGACGGGCACGGGGAGTGGCTGCGACCCCAGAGACGACGACGGCGGCGCCCCCCCGCCTCGGCCCCGCCGCCCCAGATCCGCCCAAACCCCACCTCCTCTCCTCCGCCGGAACGCAGATCCGGGGGTCCCCCGACCTCCCGCCGCCGGAGCGGCCGACGGAGAGTGGGGGATCCCACGGATACGCCGGCGGGAGCTGGGCGGGCCGAGGTCGCCCCCCCGCTCGCCTCTGTCGCGGAGAAAGAAAGGGGAGGGCGGCGGTTCCAGAAATATGCGAGCTTTGTGTAGAGTCCGGATCCTATATAGAATCAATGATTGTCATAAATGATAATTCTAGTAAAGAAACAAGATAGTTAGCAACTGAACTTTCATGAGCAATATTTGATCTTCCATAGAGACTGCATTGGCTTGAAGTAACTAAAATGCATACTGTATTTTTTTCATCCCACGTGGAAGAAACCTTGTTGTGTGTGATGCCAAAAAGTTAAAACAAAATTACTAACGTGTCATTCAACGCAGACGGTCGTACGGATAAGCTTGTTACCGATGATGGTGACAACCGGCAACGGACAAATGTGGAAGTTCTTCTGCACAGAGGCGACTCAAAGAAAATGGGTCGTGCACCGTTGTTGATGAGCCCTCCACATAAGCGATAGGACTCCAACGCAGGAATCAATGGTCGTTTTCGATGAGAGTTCACACATATGTTCGATAGGTCATTAGGTACTAGTATTGCAAATACATTAATTTGTTGCATCATACATGTCCTATGTTTTTCATTGGAAATATAATAATAAACATAATCTAGTTATGCAATGGTACCCGTTTGCAAATTGATAGGCAAGGCCTAACTATAAAAAAATACTTGAGACAACTCAACATTAATGGAGTACATAGAACATGGAACAATTTCTATCCACCAAGGATCATGACATGGGTATACCTATCGGGTACCCTACCATGAGGGTACCTGGTGCATGTATCGACTAGGCCCAACTATCAAAAACCTACGAAAAGCCCAATAAAGGAAGGCCCAAGAAGATGGAGTACCCTCCAAGTTAGGCGAAGCTATAGTCGGTTTAGATTTTCCTTATGTGTAATCTGAGTCGGTTACGAACTCCTGAGACCCAGCCTATTATATAAAGGCTCGGAGGGTCGTCGAACCATACACGCACTTTCAGAATCACCAAAAACCCTAGCGAGATCAGCATCTCGCCGGGATCCCCTTGTAACCACCATATTCGCAAATCAATAACAGACAGGCAGGACGTAGGGGTGTTACCTCCACACGAGGGCCCTGAACCTGGGTAAAAATTTTGCCCTGCTTGTCAGCCGACGATACTTCCAGCTCTACCACGTTCTCTCCCCCATATTCATAACCCAGGGACCTTAACCATGGGTCTTGATAGTCTACCCCTCGTCAGATCATATTTTATAAAAATAATAATCACAAGAAGCAATAAACACTTGCGTTATCAACCAACACAACCACTTGGTCCTCCATAGTAAAATGTGTAGCCCTTCTTAAAGTCAGAAGTAACCCAGTTGCCCGGTAGCAGTCTGCCTTGTCAACTAAATCGACCATTCGAGTGGTATGTGGGTCCCATGCATGACCTTTGGAGTCATACATCTTAACATGCTTGAAGTATGCCGATCTCTTTACATCCTTATCGGGAAAGTGACCGCTACCCATTGGAGGACCCGATGTAGTATTTAGGTAATTCACGAATCCGGTTAATGCTTGTATGCGTGTTGTCGTGGGACAAATCTCCTTTGGAAAATGCCCCAAGAATGATGGATTGTCTAAATCATGTCGGTACCACCCAGTCTCCAGTGTTCGGATCCTATACAGAATCAACAAGAGGGGGCAGTAGTCATAAACAATAATTCTCATAAAGATAAATATAGTTGGCAACTAATATTTCGTGAGTAATCTTATCTTCCATAGCTTTATAGTAGAATATGAGGTAATATTTAGCATCTACCAAATTAAGAAAGTTAACACATGTCAATTTTTTCCTGAAGCTTAATGTTTTCAATCGAATTTCTAGGCAATAAGTTAATAGCTTGTTGCATTCCTTGAGAATTTAGAATATATGTACTATAGTATCTCATGTTCATCTACATTGAGCTAAATCTCAACCATTGTTATCCGAATTTTGCACAAGAGATTTCCATGATTGTCCATTTTGCCAAGTGAGGTTTCTTACGTACGTACATCTGATGGGATGGTGAGTAGATTTATGTGACATATTGATATAAAATTTCTTTATAATTAATGTACTTCCAAAATATGTAGTAAAGAATTCAGTAAAATATGGTTTCCTTCAAAATGTTTAGCAGCATGCAAGTTTATTTGCCATGTATATATGATTAACTCTGATCTACTGAGAGGTGTATTAGTATCTACAAGAACAAAAGGGCACCTCATTTAAGCTAAGCCTGACATAGTGGTCAGCTTTTCCATAAACTGAAGGAGGAGAAACGGCTTGGCCGGGTACCAGTGCAGCTCCTTTTGCGGGAACAAATCCCCGCAATGCAAGTTGTAACATCCTGGTGCTTCTGTGTCTTCCTGAGCAATGGTACAAGGAAACATTTCTTCTGTTGATGTAAAATGAAACTCCATATTATGTATTTTTAAAATGGCATGGCCTACACTTACCGTCGAGTATGTAAAGAAGCGAACATCCCTATTATGGTACAAAGATGGGGAAACCTGCAAACCAAACCATATTCTAATTAAATTACTAGTTTCAATAAAGTCATTTTAGTTATCAGAATGAGTGAGTTTGATGTTTCACATGAAATCCAGCTTCAATTAAGTTGTAGTGTCCTCCATTTTCACAATAGATCTGTATGGTTGCTCCAGTCTCTTGAGAATATTCTTGATTTGGTGAACCCCATATACTCATTTCAGCTCGAAGACCATGGTATTTTCCTGGCGCTGTGTGCCACATTGCATACTAGTGATACAAAACTAGTTCAAATTAGTGAATCATTCAGGAAAATTATGTATATACACAAATTTGTCCTAACTAATTCATCTGATCATGTAGTATGCATTCATATCTAGTTTCGTCAAATTTTCTGATCACTATCTAGGTATATTCTTCTTGATTAAACACACAGATCTCAGCCTCTAGAGACAAATGTATTTCAATAAAAAGTTTTAAGTATTGTTTAAAGTGTGCGCCATGTGTGCTTTAAGTGATACCCACAATTTAGCCTTACGAATTATTCCCTCGAGTTTCCTAAAGCCTATAGTTTAAGACATATGCATAAAATTCTAAAATTTTGATTATGCATATTTTTAAATATTTTTGGATTATGTACTTGAACATCATCTGTATAAATTTTTCACTAGATGAACATTCACAATATATTATTTTTATGAGCACTATAAAATATATCCTCTAAAATGTGTTTTCTCAAAGGTTAGTTCTCACTATGTACATGTAAAAAAAGACAAACTGCAGGGAAAAAGAGAAAGGACAAGCTAGGCAAGTCATTCATGCATGTGATTTTACACTATTATTTATCAAGGACTTGTACGTATGCTTTCTTTTTACCCGAATATGCAATGATTTACCTTTTTATTACATGGCATGGTACATATATGGGCATGTAATGTGTGTGCATGTACCGTCAATACTGGTAAAAAGATCCAACAACATGACCAAAATAGAGAGAGAGAGAGAGAGAGAGAGAGAGAGAGGGGGGGGGGGGATTATGTACATGAGATATAGTGTTTCTTCCACCATTTTAAATTTGGCTCCTGGGGCTAGGCGGAAAGGTTTAGCTACCCATAGATCAGTAGCATTCTGCAAACGTCAAAGTTAATTTGGCTAGTTAGAATAATTGTCTTATTAAGTCCATGAAAGATTTGTTTTTCTTCACCATTCAGTGCTCTAATTTTTAATTCTGAAACATATAACAAAGAATTTTAAGGAGTAAATAATCATCTATAATGTACAAATGCACCCTCCCTACTATCTATTCCCAATGAAATCTTCTCGAGGAACGTCATCAGTATCTCAAGATAACAAAGAATAGTTACGAGCGACTAATTTTGTAATAACATTATTAGTGGCCCAACATCTACAAGAACACGGTGCCTGAAAGAAGTTAAATGAGTTTCATATGTTGAATCATACCTTCTCAGTAGTCAATGGATTACCACCACCATCTATTGGTTCAGCCAAACTGTGGTAGCAAGTGCAAATAAAAAGCACATGATGATTGATGACAACATAATCACGACCCATTGGTACAAGGAATCGAAGTGGGATCCTTGAATAACTTAGAATTTTGACTCTATAATAGCTGTACATTATCTGGAGAAGAGAATATATAGACAAACCAACGTTTTTTATGGATAGTTTTAAATTCGTATTATTGATGGTCCACCTAACATTTAATATGTCCAACGAATGATGATTTAGGGCATATTCTCTAATGGATAAAGATAAATATTAATTTTTCCATCAATGATCATTAATATGTGCTTGATTTGCATTGTCCAGTTATTTAAGTATTTAATGTAATGATAATGACATAACTTATGAAGATCACAGTAGAACTTTCTCTGTTGTCAATTAACATGTATGGCATGGTATTTTCAGCGTATGTTTATACAAAAGAATCCTCGTTTTCGTGTTTTCTGGTCGTTATAGTGTAACACACACTTATGTGAAAACTCCTTATTTTCATGTTTTTGTGGATTTCCAAGTCCGGGAAATTCTGGTAAACGGTTACTAGGATGTTGTGAAAACTCCCTATTTTCATGTTTTGTGGATTTGTTGACATCGTTTTGGGTCCTGGGATAATTTTCAGGTTTGTTGCGATTTCCTCTTATTCCCTTTGTCATTTGCAATAAGTTGTAAGGCGCAGAAAATACTGATGAATAATCAAAAAACACATGTCGAGAAGTTTGCACAACATATTATGATCTACTTCCATTCACCTACGAGGATAACAATAATAACAACTAATGAAATGAGCAGTCATAGTTGTTGCATAAACCACTTCGCTCATAGTTCCATAAAAACACTTTAACCGACGACTTGTCTACATACCCTGGTCATTTCGGTAATATGCCTTCGATAAATCATGTTTGTATAGACAACAAGGCTTCTCTGGGACACTATAAAGTCGCATAAAATGAAGACATACAAAATGCAACGATTTTTTTTATATAAATACAAAATGCGATGATAGCGTCATTGGAAATCAAGCGGTCCAATTCTTTGTTCGAAATACTAGCTATTTCCATCATTGGCCTCATCCGATTCGCCAAACACTTGGATACACTCTCTCTAGTAAAAGAACATATTCAAATTTGTCTTTGTGTCCTTTTTAGCGAAAATACAATGATTTGTGAACTGACAAAAATAGCGCACAACCAATTTTACTAAATGACCCTTAATCAAACTTTTGGCTATTTGTGACCCTTTGTATAACTTTCAGGCAGATATGGTCCTCGGCACGCCATGGTTTTAGGCGTTTTGAAATCTCAGAGGCTCTAAAAAATCTCAGAAAACGCTACAGGCTTTGGCTTATCCTAGTCTAGAAAAATGCAAAAAATTCTAAGTCATTTGAGATAAGTCATTTGACGTGGCGTTTCCCATGACAGAGGATCTGAGAATCTCAGAGTACGTCATGTCAGATGACGTTTTCTGAGATTCTCGGAAGCTCCGAGACTGAAAACGCCACATCAAATGGCTTATCTCATATAACTTAGAATTTTTTGTGTTCCGCTCAGGATACGCCTAAGTGTATGGCGTTTTCTAAGATTTTTATATCCTCAGAGATTTTCTGAACGCCAAAACCTGTGGCGTTTTTTAAAAGGGCCATAAGTTGAGTGAAGGTTATTTGAAAAAGATATTGTTTTGTAGCGTATGACTTTGGCAGATGCGAAAGAGATGGTACCAGTACCGTACGATCCGTTCTCACCTGCATTTTTGCGCTCATTTACGCGCGTCCGTCCGAGAGAATGGAATCCGTATCCAAATCCAAGCTCCCGTCCCGTCGCCCTCCCTCGCTCGACAAGCCAGCCCAAGCGCACACGCCACACACAAGCCAGCCAGCGAGCAGAGGAAAAGGCCGAGCAGGAGAGAGGAGCCCAAAAAGGAGCCCTCATAACCGGAGGGAGGGAGCCAGCTCCCACGTCGCCAGGAATAGCCAAGGCGGATGGGGAACGTGACGTCGTCGGTGGCGGCGCGGCTGGCCTTCTTCCCGCCGGAGCCGGCGACGTACGAGGTGGTGGCCTCCGCGGCGGGCGAGCTGCGGATGACGGGGCTGCTCCCCGACGCGGCCGTCGACGTGCACGCGCTGCCCACCAGGGCCGGCACGCACGTCGTCGCCGCCTTCTGGCGCCACCCCGCCGCGCGCCTCACGCTGCTCTACTCCCACGGCAACGCCGCCGACCTCGGCCAGATGCTCGGCCTCTTCGCCGAGCTCCGCTCCCACCTCCGCGTCAACATCATGAGGTCCGTCCCTCACCGTGCCTGCCTCCCTCAGGGTGCTTGTTCCTCTCGCATTTTCTGGCTTCAAGAAGACGACGTGTTCTCTCTTCTCTTAAAAAATTAACAAACAATCTCCAGGTCCATCATCCTATATTCAACAACTTTTTTAGTATTTTTCTGTGCAACCTCCTTCCGATTGGATTTGGCGGCTGTTGGTTCCTTCGTCCGCCGTGTTCCTCGTAACATTCCGTATCAACGTCACGACTTATTATTTTCTCGCTGGAGGACAGGACATGCTGCTTTGGTCCGTGGAGGATTTAATTGAACTTCTTTTTTTGTCTGTTAGTCAGCCAACTGGGATTATACAATAAATACGGTGGCGTCTGCAACATTTTGATTGGCCTGCAGAGTGCAGAAGATCTGTTTCTCTGTTTGACCATTCCTTTGCTTGCATTTTTGTGGGTTGGTTTACAGTTTCCTCCAGCATTATCCTAAGCACAGTTCTGGGGTACAGAAACATCTAGCTGCTTGCATTTGTTAAGTACTAGGGGCTGATAACCTGACATCTGACTGAGGTTGATCTTGTGAAGATCCCATGCTTTTCAACAGCTTCAATTAAGGCTCCGCTAGATGTTCTGCTGCTGCTGCTGCTGCTGTTGCTGCTGCTTTTAGCAATGCTATCGTGGCGTCTGGAACTTTTTTATTGGTCGGGAGAAGATCTGTTCCTCTCTTTGACCACTCCTTTGCTTGCTGTTTTGTACTGTACTACATTGGTTTACAAAATGATGATAGCTTTAATATTTCGAACCAGCTTCTTCCTGGAGGTAATTTGCCCCAGCAGTATCGTGATAACGACTCTGGGGTAGAAAATAAACAGCTAACTGCTTGCATTTGTTTTTTTGAAACGAGGCAAAAGCTTTGCCTTTATATTGATATAGAAGAAAACAACACAACACGGCCTAGGCCAAAGTAAAAACAGGAAAGTAAATAAGCGTACAAAAAATCAGCCAACCCCGTCCAGTCTTTCAGACAGGAAGATCGTCATATCTTCAAGAAGCAGTCACCTGAGCCAACTGCTTGGCCCCAGCGAGGATCCAGTTCTTACTCTCGTCTTTAATCTTCTGCATCAGGGCAGAAGGCATGATCGCCTTGTTATTAAAAACCCGCTCATTTCGCTCTTTCCATAGCTCCCAAGCGATCAGGGTGATGGCGGACTTGAGCCCCATGGGGCTATCAGAGGGCGCCCTGGAGGCAGCCAGCCAATACTGAAGAACCGTGCCTCTCCCGGATCCCACACTCATTGGGAGAGAAGGGCAGGATAACCATGAAGCCGCGGCCTGCCAGATTCGCTTGGAGAAACGACACTCGAAGATGATGTGTCGTGCAGTCTCAGGTTGACAATTGCAGAGCTTGCAGACGGGCTGGTGAGGCCAACCCCTAACAGCCAGGCGATCAGACGTCCAAAGCCTGTTTTGCACCGCCAGCCAGGCGAAGAAACGACATTTTGGCGGGGCCCAAGGTTTCCACACAATGGGGGAGAAGGAACAAGGAATGGCACCCGCAAACTGGGCTTTGTAGGCAGACCCAGCAGTGTAGATTCCGTTCTCCGTGAGGGTCCAGGTGATTGTGTCAGACATGTTCTCGACAAGGGCCACGCCCTCAGTGATCTCAAAGAGCGCGATGAACTGGGCAAAGTGCTCGGCAGTGAAAGCAGTCACGTCAATGTCTGCCACCCACCTATACTCTGCCAACGCATCCCGCACACATCTGTTCTTCCGCCTTGCCGCATTGAAGATGAGAGGGGCGATAGACCTGGGCGAGTTTCCATTCAACCATGAGGAAGTCCAGAAAACCGCACGATTGCCATCGCCAACGGTCACCTTGGTTGCGGCGTTGAAAAGATCCCGGTCATGTTGGTCATTTGGAGTTTCCAGCCCGACCCAAGGCTTATCGGGCGCAGTCCATTCAAACCAAAGCCATCTTAGCCGCAATGCCCTGGAGAATTTCTCCAAGTCCAGTATCCCCAGCCCAGCCATGTTCTTTGGCCGGCACACCTTTTGCCAAGCCACCTTGCATTTGCCCCCACTAACGGCAGCACTACAGTCCCACAGCATGCCTCTTCTGATCTTGTCCAGTGCTTTCATCGATGCCTTATCCATCTTGATGGCCGTTAGCAGGAAGATTTGCATGGAAGTTAGCACGGACTTGACGATGGCATTGCACCCGGCACGGTTGAGAAATTTGCTCTTCCACGGGTTTAGACGTGAAGCCGTCTTGCCGATGTAGGGCTGCAAATCAGCGCGTCGAAGTCTTCCCAAGGAAAGAGGGAGGCCCAGGTACTGGATAGGGAACTGGGCCGTGACCGCAGGGAACTCCGCGAGGATGTTGGTGAGGTCAAGATCATCACATCTTATGGCGGCCACCGAACTCTTCGTGGCGTTGGTGACAAGCCCAGACACGTCACCAAAGTTTCGCAGCAGCGTTGCAAGGTTGGAGACGTCGATAGCAGAGGGGGCCACGAAAATAACTGCATCATCAGCATACAGTGAGATGCGGGCTTTGATGAATCCACCCGGGATTGGTTGAAGCAGCCCGCTTGCATTTGTTAAGAACACGAGGGGTTGATAACTTGGCAGGTTAATCTTGTGAAGATCCCATGCTTTTCAACAGCTTCAATTATTGTATTATTACGTCTGTACCATTTCGTCAGGTTTTGCTCTGATGCTGAAAAATGCTCCGCTAGGTGTTCTGCTCTTGCTGCTGCCTTCAGCAATGCTAGTCAGCTAGTTGCGGTTGTAGTAGGCAAATTACGGCGTCATTCATTTGCGTGTCATTTGTTGTGGTGGTTTATAAGGAATCTAGGATTCAGAGCATTGTGTTTTACAGAAAACAACACCAGCGCCTTCAGTCTTATTGTAGTATATTGTTTCCCTGTGATGTTTGGATTGCGGATGATCATAACTTGCATGTTCTCTGCTGGGTACCCTTATAAATCATGAATATGTTAGATGAATAGTTGTCCATGGAATATTTTCAGATCTCATGTTCATGAGAGTTTTTTTTCCTGGGGGATCAAGTTGATGCCTAGTGCTTGACTTTGAGAACATAATCATTTCCACCACCTGAAAAGTTGCTGTCTGAATCTGATGGGACTGTGATTTTTCCTTGCACCCATAAATGTAGAAAAGCTCGACAGTTATGCTGATTTTTTTCTTGGATTCTCCTTTAATGGATCTACTAAATCTGTTTACTTGGTTTTCCTGTGCAGCTATGATTACTCAGGATATGGGGCCTCTACAGGAAAAGTAAGAATCTGAATTCCTAAGCAATTATAAGAATTCAAACTCTTGTTGCTTAAATTTGCAGTTAAGTTTTCTTTTTGGTTTAGTCACGTCACATTCTCACATAAGCTCTCAATTTTGTTATCACGATGTCTTCTGTATATGATAATGCCACATTTCATCAATGACTTTATCGAACAACTACTAGATTGCATTCTCCCTACCACTTCTCATAATCAACTTTTTGTTCTTCAGTAGATGTGTGGGTATCCTTTCTCAAAGCAAATAATTATTACTCACTCCTATCTTTGTTGGCCTCATCTAGAAACGGACTTCGGCAAATGGTTGGTCATGCTTTCTCTTTTACGCTCACTAGAAACACCCCAAAAGTCATACTGGCTTTCTGCTACTCTAGACCATGATGTTACCTTTGTCTGGTTGTCATCCTTTTGATAAAGCTAAAGGAACCAACAGCCCCAACTTATGGGTAGTCGGTCCCTACTCAAGAACTTTCTTGGCTAAGCTGATAATGAATTAGCATGTGTGCTTGTTCCCATATGCAATACATAGCTGGGAGACAATTGGAGTTAGAGCAGAATAATGATAGTTGATACGATCATGTCTATGCACTTAGGTTAGGTAGCTGAGTTCTTTTTTTTTCCTGCGAGGAATACATATCCTAATAATGCTCCTTTTTCAATCTTGTTTTCTGCTTCAAAAGCCGTCGGAGTATAACACGTACTACGACATAGAGGCTGTGTATGACTGTTTGAAAAAGGAGTATGGGATAGAGCAAGAGGACCTAATCCTGTATGGGCAATCAGTTGGAAGCGGACCGACATTGCACTTGGCCTCACGTTTGGAAAAACTAAGAGGGGTCGTTCTTCACAGTGGTATTCTATCAGGCATACGTGTTCTGTATCCAGTTAAAGTGACTCTTTGGTTTGATATCTTCAAAGTAAGTCAGAGTCAGGACATCCTTTTGCTTTTGTTCTGAATTATAGGTTTTTGTAGTTCTAATTACCTTACCCCCAATGTTTGCAGAACATCGACAAAATAAAGCAGGTCGAATGTCCAGTGCTGGTTATACATGTGAGTAGGCACTTCACTTTTTCATTATTGGTTTCCAGTATCTTTTTCTCATAGCGAGTCTGTGTCAATTATCTCTGTCATCGATGGAACTTCTGTGATTTTGTTCCTTCCAAGAAAGAAAGCAAAGCATATCTTTATTGTGACAAGTTCCCACCTCACCAACTTTTTGCTTCATTGCTTGTGGCTTATGCACATGGACCATCAAAGTTTATTTAATTATTAGTGCCGATCTATATCGGGCCCATTCAGTTTTGCTTCAGTACACCTCTTAAAATGTATATACTGGTATTTCTTTTACCCTTAAGGAAATGTATGCCTGTTATGAATGTAGACTTGATTCTGTTTCCAAATATTGTGTTCAAAATACGTCCAGTTAACTAAAGTTCAAAAGCTCGTGTAGTTCATTATCTTTGTGTCAAGACTCGTTAACATGCTATACTTTATCTGTTTATCATTGCTTTGAACCGGGTTTTTTTTTGTTTGATCTGAACTTTCTGGATGACATGTCAGGGCACAGCGGACGACATCGTCGACTTCTCCCACGGCAAGCGCCTGTGGGAGCTTGCCAAGGAGAAGTACGAGCCTCTATGGGTCAAAGGCGGTGGCCACTGCAACCTGGAGACTTACCCTGAGTACATCCGGCATCTCCGGAGGTTTGTCAACTCGATGGAGAAGCTCGCGAGAGAGAAAATACCCAGGGCGCCCCAGATGCCGCCGTCCTCGAGCATGGACGAAGCCAAACAGAACAAGTGCTTGAGATTCGGGATGTGAAGAGACCTGACCGTCCTAGCTCTCGCTAACCGTGATGTTGCTCGTATAGAAAGAAACTGATGATCTAACAGAAAAGCTCGAGGTTCGCGGTGGAAGGAGGTCTCCTCCGACTCCGATGACATCGCTGGGAAATTGCGGCGGCGGCGATCATCGCCGGTGCGGGTTCAGGGTTAGACAAGCTTGATGATGGCTGCAGTGTGCTGGAGACGCGATGTCGAATGTTTTATTCATGATCTGACTGACTGAGGGGAAGCAGCCTAGTGGAGGACGAATCATGCAGGAAGCGTAGCCTGTTGTTCGGTAGCTCAGCTTGGGGAGGCCCTGAGCAATTGTTCTTCGGTTTGTATTTTAGTTGCTGTGAATAAAGTATTGATTGGCCCTAATTGATTGCAAAGTGCATCCGTTGTACTTCCTCCGATCCGGAAAATCTGTCACAAGGCATGCGTGCGATTTTAACCTGTCATGTTGTTTTCTCCCGACGTTTTTTATGGACCAGAGGGAGTATATGTTGTATGCTGTCGGTGTCAGGTAGTAGCCTTTAGGTGCATTTTGCATCGTTTAGTGTGTGCCATTACGTAAATTGACACCGCGAGACAAACACGAACATGTAGATCATCCGCGTCCTTGGATGCTAGCGGTATCCAGGATGCCGGAGGTGAGAGAAATCTAGTAGTAGTAGGGTATAACATCCAGCCCAACAAATGCGCGGTTTATGGAAAAAAAATCCTATACGACTTGGTATGACCCAGCCGTAGACCACATCGTACACCGTAGGATTTCAGCACCCACGTCTCGAAGCATGTTCGACTGCTCGATTTCATTAATGAAAATATGTGTTTTGCCACGTGGTTGGTGATGGATGAGGTCCACGTCTTGGGTCGTACCGGGTAGGGTTGTATAGGATTTTTTTTCCGCGGTTTACCCTTCTAGTTTTACTATGAGGTTAAGTTGAGAAACATTGATAGTATCCAAATACCCGCACTTCCTTCTTAATATTATTCGTCATCTCCAAAGGACCAAATCGAGACTTGGAAAATTGTAATATTAATTACTACCACACCCATCACCCACTTATGGGCATTCATCTCCCTCCAAAATAAATACTGAAGATGATCTTCTAATTTTCACTTTGGTGATCAAATCGTTTCTCCTATATATACCACACCATCTTGACTAGAGTAGATAACAGCTTATGACATAGTACTTAACATGCTGGTAGCTCTATACAAGTGGGAAGATAAGATTAAAATAAGATCAACAAAGAGGACATATGGAAGAGACAATAAACAAATATCTAAGAGCCACGGGAATAGGATACATCGGCTAAATATGGTCTCCTAGTTTCTAAGTAAACGTATGACCAAGGTGACTAAGTTGGCTAGGGGAGTGGATGTACAACCCATTCACATAGGTTCAGGACCTCATCGACGTGAATTTGGGTTACGTAGCCTATTGTTGGCATAGTTAGTTAAGCTGAGAGGCCCTGAGCTCTCCTTTTTTTATTTCTTCAGATCGTATTAGTGGTTGTGAAAAAAGTACTCATGTCTCCTAATTGATTGCATATTGCATTGTGAGTGCCATTAGGTTACTGGGTCCGAGGGAATTTTGTAAGATGCAATACAATGTCAAGAGCATGGCATGCAAGCTAGAGGTAATTGAAATCGAGTAGAAGTTGTGCTTAACGATATGGTCATATGGAAACAGATGCTAAGAGCAATAGGCTTGGCATCATCGCATAGCTTAGTAGTTAGTAATGCTAAGTAAACTAAAGTGTCTTTTCAAAGTGTTACTCTTTGTTTCATGTTAAAGTTGTTTTGGATATAAGCAAAAAAAATTGAATACCAATATATTTAACACTACTTTAGATTAGATAAGTGAAAATAATACTTGTATATTTATCACAAAAGGTACTTCAATATAATACGATTCTGTGAGCACTTACAACTATAAAGACTGTTGATTTCAAAACATCAACCATTGGGGAACTCGAGGGAGAATTAAAAAGACATTGTATTGACGACCGATGTGTTGTATGAAGTTGATATTTTGAAATTGCATGCACTAGGAACTTCACTCACAATCTCAAAATGAGAGAGAGAACTGGATAGTATACTTCAAGACATCCCCTCGTGGCTCGTCTAATCCCATTTGGAATTCTAACATTCCGCAATTATATATTATATTAGCTGTGTTTTCAATCCTGAGCTAGAACCTTTGGCCAAGTTATATGTCCCTAACCATATTTCACTCATCACCTCAAGCTGAGATACAAGACAACCATTTTACTCAATAGGCATACTACCGATATAACAAGCAAATATTAGAGTATATAAGTTTCAATAATTTATAGAGCCGATTCTACCTAATAGAATCATACTACATACACCATGCAATAAGAACAAATCAAACCAAAGTACGACATCATAGGTAAGAACAAAACTTCCTTATAGCAACAAATATTACATATGGTTGAATTATTTGTCACTGTAATCAATCATAAGCATTTGCATTACTTCTGAAAGCAATATGACTTATGAACCAATGAAGCAGTTCATAATTCCGATAGTGCCCTAAGCTATAAGTTCTAAAATATAATTTTATTAGGTCACATTACAATATTTTTTATCGATTAAATCCAGAAGACTCAATACGAGAATACAATATAACTCTCTCAATATAAATATAGTATTATGCCGGATAGAAGCGACATAGATCAGACTGTGTGGAAGCATTTAGCTAGCATTATCATGATGGCCAATACTGCTAATGATGAGGCAGGTGGATTTGGGGAGAAAAACGTGAAGTTCATATTCCATTCTTGGATAAAAATCTCGATAACATATTTAAAAACCATCATAATGAGGTTCTAATCCTGTACAGCATAATTATCCATTGAAAATGAATCATACAAATAACGATTGAGTTGAATCAACATATGTAGTCAACATCCTACTTTTAGTGATATTTTGCATTCTCAATTAAAATTTTAGAATTTTATTCGTCACAAATTATTTCTACAGAGTTATGATTAAATTTTATAGAAATATGTTCACGTGTAGTAAATTTTTTTTTTTCACGGTTAAATTTGCTCATCCAGGACCATGAAACTCTAGCACCGCAAATGCGCGGGACAGCCTGCTATTGGTAGTTCTTATCTAAACACCCCCATCCGTATTCATAGCACTCATCATCTCCCTTGAAGGATCAGATCTAGATTTGTACAATAGTACTATTAATAGCCATCACACCCATTCCAACTTATGAGAATTAATCGCCCTTCAACATTAATGGATGAAGATGCTCTGCTAACTTCACTTTGTGATCAACGCTTTTCTTCTCATATCTCTATCTCTATCTCTATCTCTACTATTATATATCTAAAAAACACGAAGTGTCCCTTCGTCAAGCCTCTCGCTTTGTTTTTTTTCCACGCATGTTTCCTTCGTCAAGCCTCATGGTTTTTTTTCCGCTCCGGCCAAATCAAATCTCGCTAAGGAAACTCTTTACGGTAATGCATCAATCAGCAATTATTACACGCGTCAGTCAAATCTCCCTAATCTAGCCAATCAACATTAAAACGTACAGGTCAATCAAAGGATTGCATGGAGCGAAACCTACCAAAACTGTCTGTAATTATTAAATGTCACTAATTACATGCTGAATTCCAATCAACGGAAGATTGCATGGAGCGAAACCTACCAATAATGTCTCACAAATCTCTACTATCTAATCTAATCTAATCTAAAATCTAAATCTAAATCTAAATCTAAATCTAAATCTAAATCTAAAATATCTAAAAAGTATGAAGTGTCCCTTCATCAAGCCTCTCGCTTTGTTTTTTTTCTCCACGCATGTTTCCTTCGTCAAGCCTCACGGTTTTTTTTCCGCTCCGGCCAAATCAAATCTCGCTAAGGAAACTCTTTACGGTAATGCATCAATCAACAATTATTACACGCGTCAGTCAAATCTCTCTAATCTAGCCAATCAGCATTAAAACTTACAGGTCAATCAAAGGATTGCATGGAGCGAAGCCTACCAAAATTGTCTGTAATTATTAAATGTCACTAATTACATGCTGAATTCCAATCAACGGAAGATTGCATGGAGGGAAACCTACCAATAATGTCTCACAAACCAATAATAATATGCCACTAATTATTTCTACGCCGGTTTTCGGCCTCACTCCCTCGCGTCATGTCGTCGCGTTCCGTTCATCGCTCCCAGCCTACCACCACATACCGTAATTATCTCCCGAAAACCACACGCCCTCTAGCGTCGTCGCCCGCCATCAGCGCGTCCAAGATCCTGCCCCGACCCTTCTACTGCTGCCGCAGTGCCGCCTATGCCCTCAAAAGTTGGGACCCCAATGCTACCCCGTCACCACTGTAGCCGACGAAGCCCCCAACGCTGCCACGCCGCCCCCGCAATCACCACCAACTCCTCAGTGGCCGCTCTGCCCCGCAGTGGCGACATGAACAGAAAGAAGGACCTCACCAAGTTCACGATTATAGGTAATCCCCCGATTTCGCAGCGGCCTACGGCGTGGTCACCACCTCCGGCCGCTGGAATTGAGGTCCCCATTTTCTTCTCCCAGCCCCGGATATTCCTCCGCCGCCAAGTCTTCCTCGGACAAAAAATTATCACGTTCAGAAATAGAACTCCACTGAATTTGCATCTGCGTCCATTGATTCAAGGGAAACGCAACGTATGCAGCTAGCAGGACCCATCATATCCGTTTGCGCCAAGATCTGCGTGAGTTATTTGTTTGATTGGTTTCCCTTGGATGGCATGGTTTTCTTGCAGCAGTGCATAGGATTCAGACATTAGATTAGTTTCAGTTTGTTTAACAGTTGGGTCATGTGTCTCCTTGGATGGCATATTTTGTAGGGACTAATTAAGATATATAAAGGTCGTCTCCGCGTGTATGGAAGTTCTTATGAACTATGATTAATGACGGTTCGGTCTGGTTTTCGCAGTTGAATTATGAAGCCAGAAGAGAAGGAAGCTAATGGTGGAAGTTGATTGAAACAAACTTGACTGATTTTAGGTTCAATGATGCAATTAATCTAGAGACGGAAAGTTGTTTGGTGATTAAAACGTTACTTGTCTAACTTTCTTGTTCGCACACCAACAAACTAAACTCGTGGGAATCCATTGGAGGACAAAAAAATATATATGCACCACCTTGTTCCGCTTGTCTAAATAATGGGTTGCCTTTATATACATATACCTGTTATAAACGATAGGCAAATAAACGATGAACGAAAGAGAGATCAAACCAATAGGATCGCAGCAACAGTGGAGATTGCAGCCTTTCCTACGGATTGCCCCTCCGGATCTCTTTCAGAGGTTAGGATATTGTTTCTGGTGTAGCGGATGCTCAATTCATCGTCTGGAAAATCCGAGACCACGGGGTAAAATTACTTGATGCGGTCGTTCTGAGACCGGTACGGTGGCTGGTACAATCGGGTGTGACCGTACCGGTGATCGTAAGTCCGATGGGGACACTGGTTCGTGAATTTTCTCCTCTTCTTGGCTTCTAGTGAATTGTTTTTTATAAGGAAACCTTTTAATGCTCCCAATAAGTTTATTTCCTTCCAAACATGGCACAAATGTGCGGTTCACCCTACTAGTTTTATTATGACGTTAGTTGAGAAGAATTGATAGTTGTTATTATCTAAACACCTGTATGTTGGCTTGGGGACAAAAACATCATGTGAAAAAGGGTACATCCACCAGATGTTGGCTTGACTAGTGGATGGGGTCGAGCCCCCTTAGAGATAGGTTCCCGGCCTTATTTGCCATCACTTTGAACCCTGAGGGCATCCGTTGCGCAGGCTTGTCATCACAACGAATGGCGTAACCCATTCCGCCGCGCTCTCGACTTTAGTGCGCGAATTGAGTGGATAACCGCATCAGGGAAATCTCGGATACTCATCTCTCAGAGTCTATAGGTGTGGAAGGCAGTGGCTAGGACATATGATCATGAGACGCTAGATCTGGCGATTGGCAGGATCCGTGCTCTCCATTCTTCAGTTTGGGACGGTCCGTAGGCCAACACCAGCCCTGTATCCCTCCTAGTTTTCTAGATGTTAGGCTGCCTGTTTCTCGGCATTGAGCCCTGCATCGCTAGCTCTGTATCATTGCTTGCATGCAACTTTCCTCTTATCGTGGGTCTATGGTCCCTGAACTTGTTGTAAACATGTTGTTTCGCTGCCGGTGTCAGTTTTATTAAGTTAAAGTCAGGATCTCCTCAAGCCTACGGTCTAAAGATCTAATTAAACACCCGCACTTCCTCCTTCATTTATTCATCATACCCAAAGGACCAAACTGAGACTTGGAAATTTGTAATATTAATTTCCAACGCACCGATCACCCACTTATGGGCATTCATCTCCCTCCAGCTAGAATTGAGAACATGAGGCATCGGGAACGATGGAAGACCTCTAGAACGATCGGAGATAGGACCAAACCGCATCTACATATCTTGATATGAGCGTGACATTGCAACTTTGGTACCTTTTCCTAGTAGATCTGGGGCGGGTGGAGCTAATTAGTGAGATTATGTACAGTACATCTATTACTATATATACTAGGAGAGATTAGTATTAATATGATCACCACTAATTAGGGCGTAATTTATATTTTTTGTCGGAATTTTTCATAGTCTTGTCAGCCTTATGTGTCTGATCTTGTGCGGCATCATCTCCGCTGCAGCGCTCATCTGATTGCGTTCCAGCCGGTCGTCCTCCCGCGCTGCTCGTCCCCGTTCTGTCCGTTCACCGTGTTCAGTTCAGTTCAGTTCACTCCTCCCCATCGCCAAGCGAATGAATGTTGCACACGGTGAACGCGCGCAGTCGACCACTACGTTTTTATCTTATTCATGGATCAGGGCATGGGTTTCAGCAGAGAAGAGTAACGTTTTGTTGCTGGGTTCTTTTACTAATCTTTAAATGAGTTTAGACATCTGTCAAAGCAAAAAAATCTCTAAATAAAATGCTCCTGCTACCAAATTCTAGCTTAAATTGACTTTCTTTTTTGCTCCTGTAAATATTCATCTTGGAACTGTGCGTGGATCTTATCTCTCTAAGCTGAAGCTGCTCCATAAAACCCACACGCATGCATGCATGCTTGCTTGCAGATGGATCTGTCGCAGCTCGATCAGCACTTCGAAATCGTTCGTCAGATTCATTTGGACATGGAATGCCACTAATCTATCAACCACTAGCTAGTGTACGCTACGAGAAGTTATTTACCTATGAGTCTATGACGTTAGCTGAGAATCATTGATAGTTTTTTTTTTTTTTTTTTGAGATGAGAATCATTGATAGTTAGCTGTGAGAAGTATTGATAGTTCATCTTATCTAAATACCCCTATTTTCTTGTTCATATTACTCATCGCCTCCCCAGTAAAGGACAAAATCTAGACTCCGACAATATAAACCCCATATCACCCACTCATGGGCATTTATCTCTCTCCTAAATTAGTAATGAGGATCATCCACTAGCCTCCACTTTTGTCATCCTAATTTTATTTCTATATACACCACGCCATATTCACTTGAGTAGATAACAAGTTATCTCGCCCTACTTAGAGCATCTCTAATTAGACTAGGCAAGTGTGACCATATATGTTTGCGCACACGTTCGGACATGTTTGGTGACAAGCGCCCGCCACCCCCCCATTTGTCGGTCATACACACAAACTTTTCAACCCTCAAATACATGCACTTCGATCTCACCAATCAATTCATCACCAATTTAACCAATTTAACGTAAACCAAAATAAATCACAATTCAACACAAGCCAAAATGAAACTCAACACTTCATACATAAATGATACACGAATGAATGTCCTGCATTGTTGCGCTCGGTGATCTAGTTAACTCCACTTCTGAACCACCGCTCCACTGAATTTTTATGTTGCTTCATAAACCTCTCTTCTCATTACTCCATGGACGAAACCTAAGGGCACCCGTGCTCCTGGGAAAAGTCACTTAATACGGCAACGCAAATGCCGGCAAAGATTTTTTTGGCGGTAGTTCGGCCTGCCCGCTATAACGATGTCGGCAAAAGTCTTTGCCCGCAGTTTTATCTGTGCAGGCTAACTGCCCTGTTTTGGCGACAATTCCCGGCAGGTCAAATTTTCACCAGACAGGTCACGAACCGGCCGGGAATGACTTTTGCCGGCAGTCTAGGCTATTCCCGGCAGTTATCGGCGGTGGATAATTAGACTGCTTCCAGCAGTTAGCTCTCAGTTATACCGGCAGTGTGACTGCCCTGGAGGGCTGGAATTGGCTCAAACCCCCGTAATAATATCTACGATGATGAGATGACGTGTGAATTCCATGTCCATTTTGGTTATTTCTACTTGTTTCATGCAGCTCTTTCCTTTCTCTTGTAAGGGCTATGTACGACGAATTATGCATTATCTTCTTTTCTCAAGTAAAAAAACAAGGAAGAGTAAAAAAATCAATACACAAAGAAATATGAAAACATCAAAAAAAAATCACATGTAATTTGCATTTCTTCTGGTCCAAAATGCAAGACTATTGAGACCTAACACGGTTTTAAGTTGTACTTTCACAATCAATTTGTACACAAACATTTATGATAAATGTAGTTATATAAATACAACGTTTTGAATTCTAGTAATTTCTTTCTTACAAACGGTCAAAAAGTTCTAATAAAAAAATAAACGGCTAATATTTTGGATCTAAACTATCACATCGACAATCACGAAAAACACCAATTGTTATTAGATATCGTTATTAGACATAAGCATCATATTTTGTTGTGACTAATTCAGATGTATAAGAAGTCCTTATGAACTATGATCAAATTGATGAGGCTGATCTGGTTTTCGCAACTGACCTATTAAGCAAGCAGATAAGAAAATTAATTGATAAAATTGATTCAATCAAACTAGTTTGGTATTAGGCGGAGTGATCAAATCTAGACACGGGAAATTATTAGTGATAAATCGTTACTTTGTTAATATTGCTAGTAAGAACACCAACAAATTAAACTCGCAGAAATTCATCAGAGGACAATATGTATATATGCACCACCTACCTACACATGTCTGAATAATGGTTTGCACTTCATATATACCACTCTTTATTTGCCTGGACAGACATCAAGCTGTATTGTTCGTTTCACTTTTTCATTTTTGCAACACGGACTTAGCATATCATTAATAAAATAGGTGTAAATTCACCATGACGAGGGAGGATAACGAATCAACAAAAGAGATACATAAGAAACTTTGAGAAAAGGAGTCATCGGGAACAATGGAAGACCTATAGAACAGTGGTAGATAGGACAAAAATGCGTTTACATGTCTTGATAAGAGCGTGACATTGCAGGTCCAGTTTCTTTCCTAGGAAATGAAGCGTGTTTTGTGCCAAATGGCTGCAGTCTCGTTCTCACAACAAGTGGAGTTTTTTTTTTTAGAACTCACGAGCTTTATTAATATTTATTTAGGATTACAATCATTCTGATACAATCATCAAGGAAATGTGGGTTTTTTCCCCCGAAAAGGGGAGCAACGACGCCCCGGTCTCTGCATCAAAACGAGGCACACAACCTTACTTTATTACAAAATTCCCAAGGTGCTGAGTTTAAAATTTACAACTCATGGATCACAGACAGTAAATATAAATATCAACCAACAAAAGACTGGAATACTAAATGACTAGTCTTTTACCATGCCACCATCCACCCCAGCTAAAGATAGCCCGAATAACAGCCTTCAGCCGAGTGCATTCAGAATCTATATGACTATGTTAGTCGACGGGGAGAAGAATGGAACACGTATGGATCCAATAAATAGCCTAGTTGGAAACCTGGAAAAAAAATTAGCAACTCTCATTTTTTTTAAACAATGTCATTGCGGCAATTCTAAATTGTCCAAAGAAAAGCAGAAGCGCCTATACATATCATGTGTTTAGGCCCATCTTTTTAAAACAATGTAATTAGTCCAACTACCAAACATATTAGTTATACTTGTGGGGAGAGAAATATTAATGTAAAATGAATCAATCTCCTAATGTTGCGCACAAAAGAACAAGAAAAGAATAAGTGCTCAACAAAATCATCTGCATCAAAAAATACGCACTTTTTACACCTTGCCCAACGTCTCCTATCAAGGTTATATTTTGGTAAATATGACTTTTCCATTTATAAACCATTGGAAATTCTTAATTTTTATTTGTATCTTAAGTTTCCATAAGCATTTACGCAAAAATCTTGTGCGACCATTTATTAGATCAACATAAAGAACTCAACTGAAAACTAACCCGTGGCCGGCAAATTTTTTAGAGAGTAATGGCTGGCAAATTTCATTTAAAAGAGTTAGGGCCACTTTTTTCGGCTTCTCCAGCGGCCTCTAAAGAAGCATCTCCCCACCAGTTTCTCCCAGAAGTCTGGATCCCAGATTTGTTCTGGCTTGTGATCTAGTTTGGGTCAAACTAGACTATAAGCCGAAAATAATTGGGGTCCGGGCGAGAAGCTTCTCCCCTAGAAGCCGCTCCAGAAGACAAAAAAAGTGGCACTCCGGCGCATTTGAAAGAGAGATGCTCATCAATGTCTCCATTGGGTGCAGCCAAGAGGTCATTTTGTCCCCGATAATTGCCCTCCTAAACTGAATGTTTAGAGACGCAACAGATAAAACATACGTAACCAATATGCCTGTTATATAAAACGCACGATATTATGAAGGTGTGATATAGTTTAATACTACCTCTGTTATATAGTAATATAAGCAGCAAGGTATCTTGCTAAAAAGTCTTACATTGTGAAACAGAAAGAGTACTACACTGAGAACTTGTCTGTGGCAAGATGGTTAGGAGGGTGGCTGTATCCCCAGCCCACCAGAGTTCAAACCCCAGGTTTGACGCTGGTGTTTCTCATTTAGGCGGAATATTTTTCAGTGGAAGGCGACGTTCCCGTCGACAGCGAGTCGCCCGTGGTGACTTCGTCAATCTCAAGATCTGATCCGCCGGCTCAGTCTCTCGGAGATGCTCATGGGGGTAGGGTGTGCGTGTGTGCGTTCATCGGGGTGAGTGTACGCGCGTGTATATGAGCGCTTGCGTTGTACTGTGTTTCTCAAAAAAAAAAAAAAAGTACTACACTACGAGAGAGTAAACACCTCTTATCAGGTGCAATGCGGTCTGGCATTTCTAAAGGTGTGACCTATCGTGTACTAGTTCGTCGTGCATTTTGCATCGTGAGTGTGTGACATCCTTACATAAATCAGCTACGTGAGCTAAACAATCTTATCAGGTGCAATGCGGTCTGGCATTTCTAAAGGCTAAGAGAAACTGTGTAGCACATGTGCTAAGGCTATGGAAATAGGTCCTAGGATCAAAAGGCTTAGCTGATTCAAAATGTTTTTTTTTACTAGAAACAGAAAATCTGTATTGATTCAGAAACCGATCAATTAGTGTCGGCACGACCATTGTTTCGCAGTGTATTTGCAATAAGCTATTTCCAGCACCATTCATCTTAGGAAAACTGTACAAGGACCAATGAACCATTATATTTGTTGGATCCAGCTATAATTATTTTAAAAAGGTTGGATAACAGGAGGATCACCTCGCGTCTCCATTCCTCCAGCTACAACAATCCATGAAATAACTTTCCAATCGGTAAAATAAATAATAATCATGTAGTAGTGGGTGGTTATTTGCACAACTCAGATGGAGCCAGGCCTGCGACAGCCTGAGCCTGAGGCTGCATATATTTGAGATAGTTTCTCAACGACAACTACACTCACTAGAAAAATAAATAAAAAGGGCAGCAAATCGCATGTGAAAGTTTGTTGAAGAAATGAAGTCTGCACTTACACCCAATCTATAAATAACTGGCTTTCTCATGTAGCAAAGGCAATGCTCGAAATTACAGTCAGGGTGTGTGAGGCCATCATGCACGGTGGCAGCAAGTCTAGGAGGAGAGGAAAATGACCAATACAACAGGTGTGGCACCGATAGTTGAACAGACACCTTATAGAAATGGGATGCGTTAGAAATTCCGTTTAGACATGAACTCCATCAGTAAGCCCAACTTTGCACAAGCAATCGGCAGGAGAGCAACATTGTATAGGAATCCCTGACTTGCACATGAAAAAAGAGCCATAGCAATCCAAAAATTATAGCTACACCAAGCACTAACAGAAAGCATGTAACAACAATTATCCGCTTGCTTACAAGGTAAAGGACATGATGGGCCGACAGAGAGGAAATGGAAAAATGAGGGTCATTAAGATTATCTCTCTACTCTTGTTTGCCTCGACTTTTTTTTTTTGAGATAGGTTGTGGTATTCTTGGTGTGAATGCATGACATCATCATCTTCTCAGCCATGCAAGAAATCTGTAGTCATGAGCCACTTAAGACAGTGACCATCAGGGCCAAATGCACAAGAGAATTATCTAGCGTTCAGCTCTGTTGATCAGTTATCTGTTTTCGGCATTGCTCTTCTGGATCCCTTCCGTCTGCGCCTCGATCATCGACAGATTCCTCTCCAACTCTGCCTTTGTCTACTTTGGCAAAGTTAGCATGGGTTTTATACGGGATCCCGGTTTTATACCTAGCTGCTATGGCCAGCAATAGCGAAGTGTGCTGCCATTCTTCAGCACCTGTAAATAGTGAAGGGAGGATAAATCTAGGATCTAAACACTCAGCTCCATATATCTAGCGACAGAGATCACATATTTTGACTAACCTATTTATGAAAAATATTCATAACTACATTTTGACTAACCTATTTCTAAGTCAGTCAGGATCTAAATTATTGACAGTCTACATATATGATACCGTGATTAAAAAATAAGATTAGGAAAAAAAGGGCCAGTAAATGAAAATTTAGGGAAAAGAGAGGAATAAGACTAACCTATAATGTGCCCATTAACCATGTGATTCTATTAGTAATGCATGTGTTACTTCTGAATACAGTTAACTTTGGAAGATTAGAAAGAAGGTAACAAAACTATTCATAATCAAATAGAGGTGGCTGCCACTCCGAAAATACCGCTTCAGGGAGTAAATTCTTGAAGTCAATGGTGCTACTGAGGGACTGAGCTCGTATCTCAAACCGTCATCTTTCCTGTAGCCAAATGACTGCCTTCTGAAAAAAAAAGGCTGCAGGTTAAGCTTATCAAGGTAGAGATCAACTAATGACCATGCAGCAATCATATGCATTTTACAAAATTAGATTTGGTTTGCCATTGAAATACAAATATTCAACTAAGAGGAGAAGCTCATACGGACCTTGAAGTTGGAACTGCCTGCCGCCGCCGTGGAGTACCTGTCTCTCTAACGGGAAGCAGCACTGCCGGCATCGTCACTCCGCTCTCTTTACCCGCAACTCACCGACGCATTCTTCTCCAGCAGGCGTCATTGAGGTCCATCTCCAAACACTGTCTCATGACGGTGGCGGCAGTCAGGTTGGTGAGGAGGCACATCAGGGCGGAATCAAAGCCAGCCAAAGGCTTGGTAAAATTCAGTTACTTTGTTGCATTGCTTCTAGGCTTGGTAATGTTTACTGACGCTTAAGGTTGCTTTTTTGGTTACCTGGACAGGGGAGGTTGGTTGGCGTTGGCTTGATGTTGGTATGGTGTTGCATATGCTGACAAGAATGTTGTCTGCAATATTGGATCAGTAAGGTTAATTTGGCGGTTAATAATATTGATTATGTAAAAAAGTAGCATCATACATTTTATGTAAGTGGGGCCTATATTAGTTGGGTAGGCAGTTTTTTGGTTAGGCAGTAGATCATAAATGTAAAAAGGACATTTAGTATATTTATCCTTCTGAGGTACGTAATTACCGCTGTTGCCTGGTATGTGTCTTCAGCCGCGTGTGCTTGGTGTTGTTGCGTCATCTGGTAGGATACGGTTTGGATTAGCCAGTTGAACAACTCATGAATGTAAAAGATAATTTGTGCAGTAAACTTTATAAGGTATATAGGTACCGTCGACGCTGGTATGTGTTGACCCGAGTTTCTGCAGGCGCGTGTGTTTGGAATTGCTGCATCATCTGGTAGGATACAGTTTTGATCAGTCAGTTAAAATATTTAGACTAAAAAAATGCTGCTAATACAGCCCCTCAGTTAGTCTTCTTACCGTTGAAATTTGCTGCATGTTGATCGGCGATGCAGTTGGTGTATATGTCTGGAGCTGCTGCCGGGTATCTACGTGTTTCTGTAGGTGTTGTGGAGCACTGTATTTCCTCCTGTGCTGCAGCTAGGACAATCTGGTTGTTGGAATCTGTTGATGTTGCTGATTGCTCGTACCGGATTCATTCTGGTTTTGCACACATTCTTTGTAGACGTCATACGTCCACTCAGTTGGTAGCATGGATATGTCTGTTGGAGCAGTGGGGGGTGTGTTTCTATAGTCTTTTACCAGCAAGTATTTCTTGCCGTGTTTGGTTGGATCTTGTACAGGAGGTGTGTGGGTTGTGGCAATGTGAAAGTGGAGGCTCTTTCTTGGGCTGGGTAGACAGTGTCATTTCCACATCTGCTGTATTTGTGTTGGACCTGCGTGCTGGCTGAAAAGCTGTTGGCTGTGGAGCTAGATGACGCCACATAGCAATTCCATGCTGGGCTTGCTGCTGGGTCTCGAGTTCACTGGATAGAATAGGCTGGTTTATAGTTATGAGTGCATCTGTGTACTGTGGCTGGGGTAACAAAACCACAATTTCAAACGCGTTTATACTAACAATTCTCTCTTTACATGAATGCAGAGAGTACCAGATCGAATAAACAAGACGGCAAGGCATGCAACACAACACTTCCCCCTACCGCCAGTACTGCCAGCAAGCACAACTACAACGACACTGTTCCAGTTTATTAACCCAGGGCCAGAGTTCCAATTCACTAACCCAGGACCCCAGCCACAGTACACAGATGCACTCATAACTATAAACCAGCCTATTCTATCCAGTGAACTCGAGACCCAGCAGCAAGCCCAGCATGGAATTGCTATGTGGCGTCATCTAGCTCCACAACCAACAGCTTTTCAGCCAGCACGCAGGTCCAACACAAATACAGCAGATGTGGAAATGACACTGTCTACCCCAGCCCAAGAAAGAGCCTCCACTTTCACATTGCCACAACCCCACACGACCTCCTGTACAAGATCCAACCAAACACGGCAAGAAATACTTGCCGGTATAGAAGACACACCCCCCACTGCTCCAACAGACATATCCATGCTATCAACTGAGTGGACGTATGACGTCTACAAAGAATGTGTGCAAAACCAGAATGAATCCGGTACGAGCAATCAGCAACATCAACAGATTCCCAACAACCAGATTGTCCTAGCTGCAGCACAGGAGGGAAATACAGTGCTCCACAACACCTACAGAAACACGTAGATACCCGGCAGCAGCTCCAGACATATACACCAACTGCATCACAGATCAACATGCAGCAAATTTCAACTCTAACTGAGGGGCTGTATTAGCAGCATTTTTTTTAATCTAAATATTTTAATTGACTGATCAAAACTGTATCCTACCAGATGATGCAGCAATTCCAAACACACGTGCCTACAGAAACTCGGGTCAACACATACCAAGCGCCGATGGTACCTATATACCTTATAAAGTTTACTGCACAAATTATCTTCTTTTACATTCATGAGTTGTTCAACTGGCTAATCCAAACTCTATCCTACCAGATGACGCAACACCACCAAGCACACACGGCTGAAGACACATACCAGGCAACAGCGGTAATTACGTACCTCAGAAGGATAAATATACTAAATGTCCTTTTTACATTTATGATCTACTGCCTAACCAAAAAACTGCCTACCCAACTAATATAGGCCCCACTTACATAAAATGTATGATGCTACGTTTTTTACATAATCAATATTATTAACCACCAAATTAACCTTACTGATCCAATATTGCAGACAACATTCTTGTCAGCATATGCAACACCATACCAACATCAAGCGAACCCACCAACCTCCCCCTGTCCAGGTAACCAAAAAAGTCCTTAAGCGTAGTAAACATTACCAAGCCTAGATGCAATGCAAGCGTATTGAAGAACCAACCAAGACTCAAACTGCACTGAGTTTTGTCCCAAAAAAAACTGCACTGAGAAAATGAGTGACAGCTAACTAGCGATATGAACTAGCCAATGGCTACCAACCTATTCCAGATAACAAAAGGCAGCCTAATGCTGACCATACTTATCCAAGAGGACAGGACCAAATTTCCCATTCTGTCACAAGTTACAGGTCAATAGTTTCAAGCCAAAAATTCAAGAAAAAAAATTAGTACTGAGAAAAAACCGCTTGACTTTTCACATTTCACATATGGCAAGAACTTCATTACTGACTTATCTTTGAATATATGGGAGATGAAGTAATCAATACAACAAATATTAACCATACATGCATGGAGGCATATATTCTAAAGCTTTTCTTGAAAAGTTTATTGAACAGTAAATGGTGTGGAAAATGGAAA
This sequence comes from Poa pratensis, assembly GCA_947311845.1. Lineage (NCBI taxonomy): Eukaryota > Viridiplantae > Streptophyta > Magnoliopsida > Poales > Poaceae > Poa > Poa pratensis. Next base: position 9,131,478 of record CAMZMU010000126.1, read on the forward strand.
CAAGTTCTTTCACAAAATCTAAACATACCAAATTCCATGATGTAACACACCACCTGTTGGCTACGTTGGAGCCTTGGAAAAATTCATAGAAATATGAACACTTCCTAAAACACATATCGGCACAGGGTATCAGGATCCAGTGCCATCAATTCAATTCTGATATCCAAGAATTGTGGACTGAGTGTCCATACTTCTGATGCTTATGCTGCCACTTGCATTGCTGCACTCTTACCTTCTATTAAAACGCCTGACGGGCCTGTCACCGCCATCAAACTCAATACTTTTATCCCAATTTCTTCTTGCATTTCTTTGTGATGAATCTCTTGAGCCATGATCTTGCTGGTTAGCCCTTCCTCTGCGATTCGTATCAAAGGTCGACCCATCATCATGCACATTAACACTCCTGAATTGTTCATTGCCTCTTGTCCTGCCATAACGGTCCCCATTAGAGCTTCGATTGTTGTTAGAGCTTCTGCCAGGGAAATTATCTCTGAAATTTGCCGAGGACCTGTTCCCCCCAGTAGAGCTTCTACTGTTGTTAGAGCCTCTGTCAGGGAAGTTATCTCTGAACTTTGCCGAGGACCTGTTCCCCCCAGTAGAGCTTCTACTGTTGTTAGAGCCTCTGCCAGGGAAGTTATCTCTGAAATTTGCCGAGGACCTGCTCCTACTATTATCTGATTGTAACTGGTCATCCATGTCAGAGTCCATATCAGGAACTGTTTCACGACTTCCCTGGTTATGCCCTCGTTTATGTCTAAAACTGTTGTCAATATCTTCATCAGAATCAGAAACAACCCCATCATTACTCTCCGAGCCAAAAGATGCGTTTCTGCGTTGTTCGAACCACTCCAACCTCTGGTTTTCTGCCAAGAATCAGCGAGATGACTAGATTTTAGGGAGGGCTGACCATCAAATTCATCATCAGCTGAACCTGTTACGTCATCCTTTTCCCCGTGATTGGAATTTCTACTATGAGAAAATTCGCTGTAGTCTTCTGAATCAGAAGCATCATCAAGGTCAGAATAGCTCACCCTTGACACACCACCTGACTGACCACCTTTTGACAAATCAAGCTCGTAACTGTCAATGTCGTCCTCTTCATCGTCAAAATCATCAAAACCAACTCGAGATGAGTTCAAGCTATCTCTTTCGGTGAAGTTTCTCTCTCGTCCATTGCTCCTTGCTTCATCCATTCCAAATTTCTCAGCCTCAAAACCCTTGGCGTTATCTCTATATGAGTTGTCCACAGATGAACTGTCTCTGACTTTAGATGAATCAGCAAACTCAAATGCTGCAACATCAGCACCATCAGATTCATTATCATCAAAGTCGAAGTTCCACGAACCAGAAACCTCAGGCTTGCGAGCTGGTCTTTCCAACCGTTTTCTCGGTGCAGATTGATATGCTTCCATTTGGTTGTTAGTGTATTCATCTGGAGGGCGGTCGTGTTCACAATGGAAACATGACATGTTCCGTCTGTAGTTCAAAAAATTGCACCTAGAAATTGATAAGAAAATTAGAAATGTGTAAGGATGATAAATTATCATAGGTATGTGCATGAATGGTTCAAATGTGCACTGTTTCATTTATCGTTTCTAGTTCATAAAATTATGAACTAATTGCCTCTTGAGAAACAGATGATAACACAGAGAACCATTTCAACATGACTTATGAAAAGAAATCAGATACCAAGCTATTCGTATTCACGGGCATCTTCATGGACAGATAATAAACATGGGTGTGATAAATATGTTGAAATGTACTAGGGTAACTAGTGTGTATACAGTTACTACGGCATAACTGCAAAACATAGACCAAATAAATCTGCGGCAAGTGAGCTAACCGAGGACACTCCCACTCTCCAGGGAGGAGTTGCCTTTTGGGACGCTTGGAATCACACTGCAAGCAAATAGTATTTTTCGCAAAGTTCATGAAGTCACACCTGCAACGACATACTTGATAACATAAGAATAGCTCCTGAAGTCAATATTCTATAAATTGTAGATGAGAGTGGTTAAAGTACTTTGGGCAGAGCCAGTCTCCTTTCTTCATCTCTACGTCATCACGTCCAACTCGTTTCTTTGGTGGTGGAGGTGGTTGCTTCACCTTAGGTGGCAACTTCCTGATTACAGGAGGTGGAAGATTAGGGTCAATAGGAACAGCACTCAGCTTGGCAATCTCATGTATTAATTTCCGGACGACGGTCTTCACGGATTTCAGTTTGAGAAGTGGTTTGTTCTCGACAGTTCCCTTTACATGATCAAAACCATAGACCAATAAAATACGCATAACATCAAGAGTCCGAGCTTCATCTTCTTTACGTGTAAGGATATAGCCCCTTGAGCATGAATTCCGCAAATTACAAGAACTGCACACCTGCAAATCAGGAGCAAAATAAACAAATTAGAAGATTATATCCTGTATGGTCTTTCTAGAGTATTCGCGTCCTTTTCAGAAGTCAGCAGGGGTGGGCATAGAAACCGAGAAACTGAATAAGATATCAAACTGTTGAGAGAGGCAATGTTTTGATGATTATTTGCAGGTATGTAAGATAACCACCTCTTATGCAAACAGATATTAACAAGAAAATTAAGAGGTGAGTTTCTAATATGTGAACATAAGTGAGAAAATCAAATACACAGTACAACTGCAGTTATTTGATCCTACTGCTATAAAATGCAGTCCTATTGGGCCAGTGAATGTTGTATTAAACTTCACAAAATCAGGAGAGGTAATAAAATGTACTAACATTAGCTGCAAACAGTTACATAAAGATAAATACTTAAATGGCAGTTTGATATAGATGACAACCCAAAGTGCATGTTGTGATCTGGTACGTACATAATTTTTTAAGCAATAAACTGATGTGGTCCCGAAGTGTGACCATTACTGTGCATATGGGACTGTAATTACGTATAACCAAGGTTCAAAAAGCCTCTAGGCTACCGTTTTGCCACAACCAAGGGACGGAAACAGCTTGAAGAAGATGCGTAAATTGTAAGAGAAAATAGGAAGGGAAATGGAAATATAGGGTAATATGGGCTGATACAGTCCATTAAAACACTAGAAAGGCCTAATGTGCCCATTTAATAATCTGGGAACAGAATAACAAAAGCTAGGGTTTCTATTCCACACTGCCCCATTCCACTGCCTCTCCCTCCCTGAAGCGACAGCGATGGGCTGTCCCTGGCAGAGCTTTATTCCTCGCCGGAGAGGAATGATTTTTCTCTGGAGAAGAGTCCTCATCGGAGATGGTGAATTATTTTTTCTTTACCCGAAAAGGCTGATCTGTCGCCGGAGAAGGCCAGTCCCTCACAGAGAAACACAACTCCTCACCCGATGGCCTAAATCTTTGCATACGGCCAAGGTGCAGTGTTCTGCCACCTCCCAGCACGTATGCACACGTATGTGAGCGCAGAAATACACCTTTTATAAACTTACATACATCTATAGAGTACTCAATATTAAATATAGACATCAAGAAAGGAAGTGATCCTATTCCATCTTGTTTTTATGTTTTTTAACGCCTAGATAGAACATAACATGGTGAAATGAAATGATGTGGGCAATGGAAATAAACTTGAGTTTAACAACTTACATCACCCTCGTCAAGGTGGACCAGTTTTCTTATCAGCTTTGCAGAAAACACAACTTTTGGGTCCATACTGGGGCACCCATGGCCAACCAATACTTGAAGATCCTTCCTAGGCAGCGGTCTGCATCGTTGAGGAACTGTTAACATCATCGCTATAGCCTTTTTATATGAATTCCAGATTGTCTCAGCATTTTTTTTTACTTAGGCATAATGAAAAATCTGTAGGAATAGTACTCACTGTTTTGGAATACATTAGAGTTGCCCTCTGTTAGCATGTGCTTTAGGTTACTAGTTTCTGATAGTCCTAGCTATTTCTTCACATCCCAAACGAAGCATTGAAATGATCAGAGGTAAGCTAGTGTGCACAGTGTCCATGAATTTATGATTTTAAATATAATAGCTTTTTCTAGATTTCCCTGCTTTAATAATGAATGTAAGGGATGTTTTCAGAATTTTAACCGAACCTAGATGTAATTTAAGGAGACAAAGGATCAGTCCTATGCGTGATAAAGAATCCTAACAAAAACACCCATCGTTAGCCACCGTAAGCGATGACAAGTTTCCAGATGTAAACCTTTGTGGAAGCACTCAGCTATTTCTTGATATCAATCAAAGTTTTGTATCATAGTATACCCCAACAGTAGTAAGAACCCCTGATGCCTATCATCTCTGAACAATTCTAAGATGTATCCAGTTTATTTACAATTCACGCGTCTAAGAAATGTCAATTCATCTCCCTCATGCTAAAGCGTTCTCGCAGAACAGCCCACAAGGAGCGCAGTCGTCCAATTTGGCGAGCAAATGTAAATGATCTGCGGCATATGGCAGTTAAGCTAAGCGGCAAACGTACTTGAGGATGTCAAAGCGGTCGCGGCCGAAGTTCATGCAGGCGTTCTTGACGGTGGTCCAGTCCCTGGAGAAATCGAAGCCGGACTCCTCGGAGACCTCCGAGAGGTCCATGGGCACGGCCGCGGCGAGACGGGACTCCTCGTCGGCGGCGCCAAGGTCGAAGTACCTCTGCTGCGCGAGCCGCTCCATGAGCTCGATCCACTCGGGCCAGGGGTGCACCAGCTCCACCTCCCTCCGCAGCACCTCCGAGACGCTCATCCTCTCCACCTCCACCACCCCCTCCTGCTCTCCGGCCGCGTCGAGCTCGGCATCCTTCTGCGGCTCGCGCGGTTCCGGCTCCGGCGGCGGGGGAGACGCGTCGGGTGGTGGCGGCGGGGGAGGAGGGCGGCGCCAGGACTGGATGCGGCGGAGGGCGGCGTCGCGGGCGGAGAGGTCGGAGGAGCGGGAGCGGTCGAGGGCGTCGAGCTGGTCGAAGACGAAGGAGAGGCGGGCGGAGAGGGACGGGGGCTTCGGGGAGGGGGAGCCGGGGCTCGCCGGCGAAGGGGGCGTGGGAGAGGAGGTGGAGGAGAAGAGACGGCAGCGGCGGTTGAGGAGGAGGAGGGAAGGGTTGGGGATGGCGCGGCGGCGGCGGAGGAGCGACAGGAGGAGGCAGGAGGCCGCCATTTGCCGGGGGTTTGGCGGTGTGGGGGAGGGCAAGGCAAAACCCTCGGCCGTCAGTCAGAGAGGGCGACCTCCGGAAACGAGTACATATCACAGTGATCCCACACCTCGTATGATACCATCATACCACATTTAAAATTCAAATTTTGAAGTTCCAAAACATTCCGAAAAAAATGGTGGGTGTTTACAACTTGTGCGTTTACGATTTCTAGAATTTGCAGAACCAAATTCAAAATATACGTATAGAACCAAAAATGACAAATCAACATGAATAGTGTCAGAGGAAGACAAAACCTAAAATGACACTATTCACGTCTTAATTTGCCTTTTTAATTTCTATGTGTGTATGTCAAATTTGGTTTCGAAACTTTTAGCAAATGTAAACACACTTCTTGTGAACACCCACCATTTTTTCGGAATTTTTTTACACTAGAAAATTTGAAGTTTCAAGAATGGTGCCATGGTATCATTTAAGCTCTTCTATCACTAGATATTTTGGGCGATTACTTTCTCTTTTCCTTTTTTCCATTCGGATCACAAGGTTTTTGCTGCGTCAGGCCTGTTAATGATCATTGTTCATTAGAAGGCCTTGAATATTGTGTTTCACAACCTTTGCTGACGATTTTGTTTCAATGGTAATGGTATGGAGTAAGAGCGTAGTGCAATCAGTCATACACGTGTAGCAACTATACCTGGCCATGGGTCGGGCCGGGCCGGGCTTCGGGCCAGGTGAAAGGACAAGGATGTCGCCTAGAGGGGGGGTGAATAGGCGATTAAAACTTTTCCGGTTAAAGGCTTGCTAATTGCGGAATAAAACCATGTGTTTAAATTAACAAGCCAACAACCTAAATATACTAGGCTCACCTATGTGCACCAACAACTTATGCTAAGCAAGACAAGCAACAAGGTGATAGCAATATAGAATGCTTCAAGCACGAAGCCTATCACAAAGTAAAGTGCATAAGTAAAAGGCTCGGGTATAGAAATAACCGAGGCACGCGGAGACGAGGATGTATTCCCGAGTTCCTCCTTGTTAAGGGAGTACGTCTCGTTGGAGAGGTGTGAGGCACCACAAAGGTCGATCTCAACGCCACAAAGGCTCACCCTATTCTCCGATGAACCGCACCACAAAGGTTTGGTTCACCTTCCACTATCGGAATCCTTCGAGGCGGATATCCGGAGCCTTTCAACAACGATCCGGGGCACAACCCACAACGGGATTGGGGGCTCCTGAACAGCTACAAGTGACCACACAAGGGTCCAACCACCACACGGGCGTCTAGGGTCCAAAGACCCAAGAGTAACAAGTTCACAAGCTTTCAACTTCCACGAATCCTCGTGGAGAGCACACCGATGCACCAAATGCAAAAGGCAAGAGCACAAGTGCTCAAGTCCTCCACTCTCAAATTCCAACAAAGCAACAAATGCTTATGGGGGAATAAGAGAGGAAGAACAAAGAGGAGAACCACTCAAGAACTCCAAGAACTAGATCCACTAAGTTCCCCTCACTTAGAGGAGAGATTGATTGGTGGAAATGTAGATCTAGGTCATCTCCTTCAATCCTCCAAAGATCAAAGAGTTTGGGTGGAGGGATTGGGAGATATCAAAGAAATGAGCTTGCAACAATGGAGGAGAGAGAGATCAAAGATTGCTGGGCAGAGCTGAACTGGCTGGAGGTAGGTGGAGGGGTATAAATACCCCTCCCAGAAAAAGAGCCGTTGCAGCCAGTTTTGCACCGGAGTTTCCGGTCCAAGTGACGGAAACTCCGGCCTGGGGCGAAAACTCCGGCCTACAGAGGCCGGAAACTCCGCCCCCACCAGGGGCTGAGCAACAAAAGTCACAGAGCAGCTCGGGCAGAGAATCCGGCCACAGAGGCCGGATACTCCGGACCAGGGGCGGAGACTCCGGCCCAAGGGCCGGATACTCCGGCCTAGGCCAGGAGCTGAACCACAAAAACTTCGACAGGGAAACCCAAGGACCGGAGACTCCGGCCTGAAAGCAGTGAAACTGCAAATCCTGAAATGCAATAACTTTCTCATATGAACTCCAAAACAGGTGAATCCAATTGCGTTGGAAATATTAAGGGTCACAAATATAGAGGAGATACCACACATGGAAGGTGTGGACCTTATCTCGAGGAGGACCGGTAATATTTCCAACACCGAGAATGCAACAAGATTTTCATCCGGACTCCGTTTTCTATGATCTTGGGCTTGTTCCGAAGATAACCACAAGCACTACAAGACCATGCATATTCACATCATAGTCCATCATGTGAGGAGGAGAACACAGGAGGAGAGTTTGACCTCTCTACAAAAGACGAACCGGTAAAACCTCCAACATCAACAACATCACAAGATATTCAAATGGAATCCGTTTTTGATGAACTAGAGCTTGGTATGGAGATGAACGCAAGCTCTAAATTCTCTCATGGATAAAAGCCAAATAAGAACCAAGAAAGATGATAATGCCAAGTATGCAAAGGTTTGAGCTCTCCACAAAGATGCGATCAAGTTACTCACTTGAGAACCCCTCTTGATAGTACGCCGTCTATCCTAAACCCGGTCTCCCACTAACACCACGAGACCGGTAAAATAGAAACCCTATCAAGATCATACCTTTGCCTTGCGCATTCCACTTGAGCTAGATGATGACGATATTGATCTCTTCAAGTGGACCACCTTTCTTGATTGCGCTTAGCACATGCTTGATGAAGACATCTCCAAATACTCCCCCATACACCATTATGGGAGAGCCTCGCAAAGCTCCGTCTTCATGTATCCACTTGTGTTTCATATTCTTCTCTTGATATAGATGATGGCTTGGAGATAAACATGAAGTTCACTCAATCTTCTTTTCCAAGCCATGCTTGCAATAAGCTCAACTCTTCACATGACCATTCTTCATATAAACCCTTGGATGGAACCTTGGTCATCATGTAATCTTCTAGAGTCCAACACATGAACTCCAAACTTTACCTATGGACAAGATCTACAAGTATATCTCAAAGCAAACATTAGTCCATAAGGATTGTCATTAATTACCAAAACCACGCATGGGGAAACACATGCACTTTCAATCTCCCCCATTTTGGTAATTGATGACAATCCATTTTACGAGGGTTTATATAATGAATTAAGCAACCATGCAACACAAAGAGCAAGGATGCAAGAGAAGAAAGGCAAATGCTTAAGAACAAACTAAAGCATAAAACCAAATTCCCTTAAACCCTCTAAACTTCTCCCCCATTGGCATCGATTGCCGAAATGGGAGGAAAACTTTAGAAGGCCAATATAGTAAGGGCTCCCCATAATGTGTGTATTTCTCATAATATGAGTGAAATCAAAATGCACATATCCAATGACGAATAATTGGGAAGGAGATCAAACTATATTGAGGATCCAAAGATTGTAAAAGAAAATCACATATGCGAAAAAGTAAATTGACACATGAACAATAGGAAGAACTTTATTTATTGATATTTACAATGATTTCTTCTCTCCATGTATATATGGGGCTAGAGATAGCTGGATAAGGACCAATGGTAGAGAAAAAACTTACCACCCAAGAACAGTGGGGTCGCACCGTTCGTGCGGATCGGCAGTCTCCCAACACTCTTTTCTTAATCCGATATCCTGTATTATATGTCTCGAAAAATTCGAAAATCTCATTTGGGAAAATATGGAGAAAGATTCTTATTAAAAATATCAATGTGATAAATACAAAAAAAAAACTCACATAAGAGAAGTACACTACTCAACAACAAATTGATTACTCGATCGGCTGGATCTAGATTCTACAAACACACCTCTCAAAAGAGGATGCTGATAATGATTTAGTAAAGAAATCAATGAGATTTTCACACAACTTAATATGAAAGATCATCACCTCATTCATCTGCTACATCTCATGCGCATAGAGAAACTTGGGGTCGATATGCTTTGTGCGATACTCGTTATAGAACCCAATTGCACTTGTGTAACACAAGCTGCATTGTCTTCATAAATAATGGTGGGGATCGGTATTCAGTACACACGTTTGCTGAATGAGATGAATCATCCGTAGAAGTCATGCAAACTCTCATGATGTTTCATACAATGCTATGGTTTTTAGCAGTTCATCGAAATCAATACGAGATTTTGTTTAGACGATTTACATCAAATTGCAGTTCCACGTGTGTGGGTCAACGATGAGCTCCTATTACTCTCCCCCCTGGGAGCATTGGACTCTCCACACGGAAGTCCTAGCTTTGGGAAGTCAGAGAGAGCAATGTCGGCGGATACATCGCAACCTCCTTAGAGGCATCGGCTTGGAGAGCTTTCCCACATATGTTGTTCTTCTTCATGTGTCGTCCGGTACTCTCTCCGTTCCAAATTAATTGACGCAGATTCAGGTGCCTCGTCTATTCTGCCTGCTCTGCCTCCACATCATAAAGTCTTCATGGAGAATCATCTGATGCAGCATCCAAACTCCCAAGAGGTACGTGGCAACTGGCTGATGCCAGTCACCTCACGAACCATTTTTTTCTCCACATGCTGTGCAAATTCAGAAACAAGGACATAGTCAGTTTGACAGTTCATTAGTGCAAACCAAGTTCAATTAGTACATCAGAAAGTACAGCAACACCCAAAAATAGTGATAATGTACTAAACTTAGAATAGCAAGAATCTAGGTTCAAAATAGTGATCATGTACGTACTAACCTAAGGATAGCAAGAATCTTGGTTCAGTAGCACAAGAATTACCAGTAAACTGCTCCTTCTGATCCTTGAGGGTCTAGCACGCCACCATATCTTTCATACTGTCAAATATTGTTCAACCTTACATCCAAATTATGAGATGCATGGTTTGCTGTTAACTCAATATAACAGAGAAGTATGAGACAAGTTTGTTTGTTCTTCTATAATACTTATGATTAATATAACTGCACATACATATACGTCATGCCGCTATACAACCTCGGTGAATGGAGAACTGGAATTAAATTACAATATAGTGTGTTGGTCCCTGGTCAGTTTGTGTTCTTGCTCGGTTTCTCCTCCTATAAGTGTATGAGTGACGCGCCATTCCCACTTGTTCTTTCAGCTCTTGGGGCAGACTGGTGTAGTGTAAGTCACAAGTCAGGAAACCGCATATGAGGCTATAACTAACTAACTAACTATTGTGCTATGAGGCCCACGTGTTCCCTTTTAAGATGATCTCAAGTCCGATTGCTGTAATGAACGTGGACGATGTGGGCCTTGGTATCTTCATGTCAGATCTCTTTTCCAAAGTTATCAAGCTTCGAAAGGATCCGTCCACTCATCATCTTCCGTTACAGCTTTATCCCACCTTTCCTTGAACTTCTCCAGCTCAGCAGACGACTGTCTTCTAATCTGTTGAAATCAGAGGTATGCAGTTGACATTACAAAATATACAGGGAAACACAATGATTCAGATTTAGCAAGAAGAGGACATAGGTGACACTCACTTGTGTCCGCAGATCCAAAGATCTTCGAGGTATCTGTAGCAAGAATGGAAAGTCAGTATAGGAATATGCCGATGGATTTCATTGTTGATTTATCATGCAGGCCTAGAGCAAACAACGCTAAAAGGAACACTAATTTCAGTAAGGCATAAGAAATGGCAGTAAAGTATTGTTCTTTGTTTGGCATACGAATAACCATGAGCTTTTTTGTTAGACAAAGTAACTATGAGTGAGATAACTGAACCTACGCTCCTGAATTGACCACATATTAAAAGATTCAATCTGTATGTTTGGTGCATTTTCAATTTGTAATCTTAGCAACGAAATAGGAAAACAAGGGATGTTTGTTCTCTCTGTAATTTCAGTTCATATCAGAATGTCAATAAACACATATACAACATAGCCACATCATTGTTTCAAAAATACGACGACAAACAGACCTTGCTGCTATGTGATGGTCCTCCTAATGATGGTATCCCTTGATGGACAACATACTCACTATCAATTACACCAACCTTCTCAGCTCGATCACCCTGAAATCAGTGCTTTGGTTACTCACTATTCCAACAGACTCTTGCTTAAAACATTCATCTTAACTGATATAGATAATAGTTGAAACGTCAGAAATAACTAAGCTGCAAAGTGACAGAAAAACAGCATCATAATAGAAAATAAAGGAACAAAGCTAGACAGAGGCTATTTGTATTATCGTCTAGAAGACTAAAAGCCATCTTGCCATATTAACTTCATCGATCTAATCAGTTTAGTCTGGCTTATAGAATGCAACAGTCCACGGACGCCAAACACAGAACCAGTAATCTTTCCAGAGCATGCGAATAAATAGCCAGCTAATAAAAGGATACAAGAAACACAAGTTTGCATACAAGCCGTGTGTTTCTAAGTTACTTTGAAATATCGGCGAATAACATATTTAGGCATGTAACAGTGTACTAAAAAATGAAAAAGAAAAGTGAAATAGATTGTGAAGCTTCATAGAGTAAGCCGCCACGGTATTTGTACTATCTTAGGTACCTGAGCACAATAACCGAGCTTCATGTCAAGGCCCCATCCATGAATCAAGTCATTCTGCAAGTTTGAGACATTAAAATTGGATGTGCTATTAAGAGTTATGAGCCTCCAGTCACACTTAGAGTAAATCAGACGATACGATGGATTATCGAGTAGGGCGTTCAGAACTTGTACCTGTATTAAATGCCATACACACTTCCAGGCAGCACGAGAAAAAACTGGCGCCATGCCCTCAACCCACCTATCCAAGAAATGGCAGTTACAATATTATAAATCAGTGAAGCCAGACTATGAAATACGATCAGCATAATATTTTCAAGAACCAATCAGTTGGTGCTGTTCTTTGATTGATCACAACAGTGAAGAGTCAAATAAAATACTACCGAATATAGCATCATTTTGTCTTTAGCATAGAATAAAGCATAGTAAAACTTAGAATAAAGAATCGAACATGGGAAACATGAGTATGAGGCCTACAAAACAAACTGCAATGGAAAAGTACAATTAAGAATAGCTCCCTTTTTTCGAGAAAACGCAAAGGATCTTTGTGTTTCATTTCATTGAAAAGATAGGTTTTGGTTACAACCTCCTAAGAGGCAAGCATGCATAGGTCCCAAAATTAATAAGGCCAAAACTTCAATCTTTACCCTGTGCATGGAGGTCCTTTACTATCATCTGAACAATTCATGCTTGAACGATTATCGTATACTCTCCTACAGAAACATTACACAGGTTATTGACTGCATAAATAACAAATGATTAGGAAAATAATTCATATTCTAAGATGTGAGTATTTAAAAGACACAAGCACCTATGCACTTTTGTCATCTTGTTGCGGATTGTGATCCGGTGGTGAATATCTGTTGATAGATCAGGGTCCAAAGCAGGTTGTGTGATTTCTAGGCCTTCAGAAACCATTATATCAAGATACCTAGGACAAGCAATATGGAAAATCAAGAGGCGTCTTTGAGCAGATAATGCAACACGACAAGATATATCATCAGAAGCAGCGGTAACCAAAGCAAGTCAGCAGCATTCTACTCAAAGTGTATTTGTGGGTATAAAATCATCCCATTAGGAGTTTCAAGATGAGTCCATACCCCCCAAAATATGCAGAGTAACAATTATTTGTCACAAACAATAGTAAACAGTTAGAAGAGAAGACATTCACCCACTGTCCAATGACTGCTTCATTATTACTAAGGCCATAACAAAACAGTGAGAAATGGATATTCAACTGAGTAAACAAACAACAAGCATGTTTATTTATGCCCAAGGTGGCCGAAAGGATGGTTCCACTGATAGTTAGGAGTTTTATAAATATGTAACTTGTGTCACCAAACTTTACTACGATGGCATCCTAGTCAACATGAGGAAACAAAATCAGTGTCAACATAATGAAATCCCAAGGCGTGTCCCATACCTCCTCGGATCAAATTTCTCCACTCCAAGGTCTTCATCCCATAAAAAGATGAAATCATAGATGGCCACGACGCTAGGGTGCAGAAAACGCTTGGCAAACCACCTGCAGCAGGAACATGTGATCATTCACAGTGTGGCGATACCCAACTTTGTAAAAGCGAAGGCAAGCTATGTGGGTTTTACCATTTTGTTTGGTTGGGCGCAAGTATGTGTATGGCCTTATCGCTCCACTCGAGACCACGCCACCCATCAACGTTTCCATCGTAGTGGAACAGCATGACCGTGTAGCTCTCGTTCAGAAACTAAAACGGAGAGAGCATCAGAACAGAGCATAACAAGATAAACCTTGGCTCGCCAAACGACACACGAGTAGCTAACACTGAACAGAGGAACTCCAGATGGGCACGGACCTTACGAGCCATAGTGTCCACATTCTGCATCTGCGAGATCCCGACCGCCATCGCCAACAGAGCTTTGTACCTCTCGTTCTTGTTCTGCAGGCACGAAGCAGCGGTATACGTTAGCAACAGAGTAGCCTAAGGATCCGGTGACCTGGAATGACCTTGCAGACGGGACAATAGGACATAGAGGTCCTTAAGTTACGCTGCTGGGAAGCTGGTACATTCCCACTGAAAGGCAGCTAGCAACAGGGGTACGGACAACTGAACTAGTTAGTCGCTTTGTACATGGCATATGAATTAGAATACAGTTGGAAGCAGATGTACTGTGAAGTGTGATGCACAAGACTCTGAATGAATTCATCCCAATTCCCTGAGATTTTGTGTCGGCGCGTAACTAGCACCCACCCACGCTTGGATTCGGCATGGTTTCGGCTGGTACTCTGGCGGTACATCTCCACTGACAGGCAACAACCAACCAATAGGGGCAGGGTACGGAGACAAACCAACCAGGGGATGAAGTGAACATTGATACGAGCCAGAGGCAGATTGTACCGCGAGACCGTGGAAATGTTACAAGCGATCGACCGGGCTTTAGATTCCAGCTGAACGAAGCTAGTGACAAATCCTAGGATCCTAGTGACCGTGAAATTCAGGGGCTTGTGAATCGCAGTGAGTGTAGGAGTAACGGCAATGAGGTAGTGAGTGAGTGGCCGACAGACCTTGGCGCTGGCTTTGGTTGTGGCGGAGTCCCAGAGCGGGCGGAGGTACATGTCGGAGTGTGTCTCGACGATCCCGCGCGGCAGGCCCTCCGCGCCGTCTTCCGGCTCCAGCGATTGGTTTCCGGCCGCCGCCGCTGCGTCTGTGTGGCCGTGGCGGAGGCGAAGTCGGCCCTCCCGAGATCGACCTGACGGACGAGCACAAACATCCTCCAGTCAGTGTCGGTCAGTGAGAAATAATTAAAAATGGGAAGGGAAAGGTGGTGAGGAACCTTGAGGTGGTGGTGCTGGATCTGGAGGGAGGCGACGACGATGAGGGTGACGAAGGCGGCCAGGTACCCGCAGCCGCAGGAGGCGGCGCGGCGAGGAGGGTACTTCATGCCGCCGCCGCCACCGTCTCTAGCTAGGCTCCTATGCCAGCGGCGCTGGGAGGGGGGAGGAGGACGTCCGGCCCGAGAGGGAAGAAGGTTCTGGAGGGTTCTAGATGGCGGGGATGGCCGGGTGGGAGCGCGCCTAATCTAATGGTGAGGATTGGGAATGGAAAGCTCCTTCGTGACAAATCGGAATCCATGTCCGTGATTCGGGCTGGCTTAATAAACAGACCGAAAGCCTACGAGATGATGGACATTGATTAATCATGTCACAAAGTATGTGTCACTTGCTCCAGTGATGACACATACCCTCCGCAGCAGGAAGGTAGGTGCATGAAGGTCTTTTTTTTTATAAAAAAGGTCCACCGATCAACAACAATATATTTTTTTTCCAAAGGTAATCAAAATTACAAAATAGGTTATTGAACCACCTATTGACGAGTACAAACACTGGAGCGAGCCGGAAATGTGTTGCCTTCATGGCTCCTCCCTCGTCGGAGTCGGACAAACCTTGTCATAAAAGAGTGTTGTTCCTACAAATTCACTTTCTACCTGAGCACAAATTTAAATTCATTCTTTATATTTGCTAAATTATCCATTAATTTGGGGTACCTACAAATTCATTTGCTACCTGAGCGAAGATTCTAACTGGTTTTTTATATTTCCCTTTTGTCCAAAATACCAGTTTTTCTTTCCAAAAGGAAAACCATTTTGTCATTTTCATGGGGGTAAGGGTATTGTAAATAGATATAGATGTTTTGTCCGGCTCTGAGAAACAATTCGGCAACCCCGCTCTTCCCTTTGCCTCTTCCACATCTTTTTTGAAACTTGATTCGGTTGAGTTTGAAGCAAGGATCTAATCAGATAACACTTTGTTATCCAATGAATGGAGGTGGAAGAATTTTTTGAGATAGAGAAAGCTACATCTCTACTTTATTTAAACGAAATAAAAAGGTTAGTCCTGCTCCTAGACTTCCAATTAATTCCAAGTAGTAGTAACGGAAAGGAACAAGTTTAAGAGAACTTTTTTGATGTCTTTCTTCGCTGAAAGTCAGTCAATGCCCTGGCTTCAATGAATGAAGACCGATGGGCTACGAAGTGGAGATGATGTCATATCCATTACGTGATTGCCCTTTCTGAATCATTCTAAGTCATGTGTGTCACTTCCCCAGAACATTTTTTGTGAATATTATGAGAAGATTATATTTGTATAAACTTCTTTGTACTCTCCGTCCATAAATAAGTGTACTTTTAGATTTTGTTCTAAGTCAAACTTTTAAACTTTGATCAATTTTTAAAAAACATAGAAATATCCATGATATTTTATATTCCAGCATTTAAGATAGTATCCCTTGGTGTAGCTGTGCACATTTGCCTCAAACTCCACCTCTTCAGCTCCATCTCCATCATCATAAGAACATCAAGATTATCCTCTTCATAACATTCATCCTCTACTTCGGTCGTTACGAACCATAGCTCAATTTTTATCAAACCAACTCATGTACACAAATATTTGATAATCAAATGAAAATGTACTGCAACTATATGTGAGTTTGAAAGAAGAAGAAGAAAAAATAAAAAAGGAAGAACATACCTTGCCAGCAAGTCGATGAACACCTTGCGGGCGGCGGGCTCGATTTGGGTCGATGAGAGCGGCGATGACAGGAGCGTCAACGGACTGGCCAGGGATGAGGAAGAGGGCGGAGACGGGCTTGGGAAGATCAAAGAGGGCAAACAGCGGCGGGGACAGATGAGACCAACTCCCCGCGGATGGCTGCTGAGAGGCCCCCGGCGCCGAGAACGGTGGCGCAGCGGTGGGCCGAGGAGAGCGGCGGCGGGTGCTCGATTCTAACTACGCCCAGGCCGGTAGAAGGGGCTAGAGGGCGGCAGGGGTGGGGCGGACGGTTCACGGGAGGTCAACGGTGATGGGAGGCCGGAGCCAACAGGGAGACCGACGCTGCGACGAGAAGGGTGGCGGTATGCGGGTGAAGTTTCATCGTGTGGTTGTATCTGGCAATCCTAGGTATATATGGATTCTCAAATTTGTCAATTGGACATCAAATTTTGGGTTGGAGAATCGCCGGAGCCAACAGCAATCTGAGCAAACACGGGAACACGTGTATGCATAAGCACAGGTACAGCTAGCGTAACAAGCATTTCCATGTGAGGCTAGATAGCATGCTTGTCCCATAATGTATTTCCCCTTTCTGTTCATAAATGTAATTTAGTGCCACAAGCGTTTTATGCAAGTAATTAATTTCGATTAAAAATATGAAAGGCATGCAAGAGAGATCGAGCATGCATTCAAATAAAATAAAGCATTCTATTTTTCAGGTTCTCCAAGAAATTTGTGGGCATAGGAGATAACAAAGTTTGACAACAGAAAGATAATATCGCAACGAGATTAATATATCATGAAAAACATCAATCTAAGAAAAATGATCATGTTCGAAGGCCGATCATGCACCGTGACCAGCCTCTTTGTGCGCCGTCCTCGCATGAGATCTCACAGTTCATATTACGCAACGTCCACTTTCCCACGGTCCCACCGACGCACTGGACCTGTATGAAAGTGCATGGCGCTCCCATGTGTGGTTTTGGTAACTAATAAAAAATTATACAAATTAATGTATAGGCAATGTTTGAAAACCATGTGTTGGATTCAATATTACATGACAGGAAGATAATGATATGGACAGAGTTCTGGCATCAAGATCACTGATTTGAAAAGAGAAATTCGATATGATGAAGAAGAAGAAAATGAAGACGTATTTCTCACGTGGAACTAAATTGGGGGCTTGCGCTAGCTGTCGAGTTAAGCCATGGAGATCAAGATCTCGAGAACATGATTATTACAAATGAATAATTCAAAATATTGCTCTAAATCGATGTCATGATGTATGGTTGAGCAAGAGCTGGAGCATGCAATGAAGAAAACAATTCTATATATATATCTTAATATATTGTGATACAACATGAGAAGATATATACGAGGTTAACCACGACGACGTACAATGAGTGGATTCAACTTGGTCAACACACAACCATACATGATGTACGAAGTGAGATCAAATGATCTTGTGGTATGGTAAGCAATTGTGAATTATACTTTGAGAATGGTGTTTCTACGTGAGTTAGGTATATTTTCGTGGGCTCGTATCAAAATAAAGATTTCAGAAGATCCTTTCATGGCACCCCGTGAAAGGATGCCATCAAATGGTGTTCGTCATCAAGATTGAGAAGTGTGAGTTTAATATGGTAATGTCGATGCAATTGTATGCTTAAAACTTGTCACCTAGATGGTAATAAGAGACATGTGAATATGTTCTTTAGTGCAACCTTCCCACTGTGGACTATGGGGGAGCAATTTGTGAGTCATCACTGAACAACAATAATCGAGTGAAGAGTTCCCGCTTGAACAAAGCATATATAATGCATCTTTGCCAAGCTCAACTGCAAAAGCGGAAGGCAAATCTATGGATTTTCTAGAGTATCCTAAATTCACTAGTCTCAAGGTTCTTTATGGGATACTGGTTTATAAGATTGATAGTTGTATCAAGAAGGGTTTTCAGGTGAGTAGCTTGATCAGGTCGTGCATAGAGAGCTCACTCTTTTTGTATTCGTGGCATACCTCTCTTGGGTTGCTTTTTTTGGTGTCTCTCTATCTGAGGATCTCGTTCTTATTGTTATCTTCATAATCTACAAAAGAGAGTTCAAATGATAGACATACCGCATTTCCGTGTTGAAGGTTTTGCCCGGATCTTTCTTTTATAGAGAGATTAAACCTTTTGAGCCTAACCAAGTGGGCTCACTTAGTTACGGAAGTGAATGTACAATCCAGCCGCGACCGCCTCCCACCGTTGGTGCCTGCTGCACCCGTGTGCCTCCAGCCGCGGATGCCTCCCACCGTTGGTGCCTGCTGGCGCGGCCGCCACTAGGGTTCGTCGAGTGGGAGAGCTTTTGAGATGGACTCGAGATGCTGTTCTGGATCGACGCGTACCGAGGCTTTGAATCGATTCGTTGATCTGGAGTAGCTGTTTTTTTCGTATCTACGTGAGTATTTGGGGGTACATACGAAAGTATAATTGACGTATATTGTTTGGTATTGATAAAAATGGCATATGCAGAGGTATGAAGAGGTTAGTGTGGCATATTTCAGAGTTGTGTTTTTTTATCATTTTTCCAATCTCTAAATAGTCCAATGGCATAGATCCAATTAATCCTAAAATAAATCTCTCGAACAAACTCCTTCTGTCTAGGGTTCTCAAACTAACAAGAACCACAAAGGAAACAAGGGAGAATCAAATTCCTTTGGTTAAATAGTACTCCCTCCGTTCGGAAAAAGATGTCACAAAAATGAACTATAGATAGACCATTTTTGTGACATCCTTTTCCGAACGGAGGGAGTAGTTTGGATCTCCTCTATACTTCCCTATAAGATATATGAGATCTAAGCACTAGGGCGTGAGATATCGATCGAAGGTTTAAGCTGTGCAACAATGGAAGAGAGTGGAGTGTAGTCGTCACCTTACTCGTGGAACAATGTGGGCTTATATAGCATATCCCAAAATCCAACCATTACAGACAGTTTTTCGTGAGGCTCTGAGGGGCTCCGGTACCCTCAAAGCAACCTCCAGCGCCAACAGAAAGTTCGGCAAATTTGGTACAACTAGTGGCCTCCTTTTGTTGGGCCCACAAATAGGTAATCTAGTTTATCACAAAGCATATTATTCCCTGATTCGGTATTGCACAAACTCTAACTACATATCAAGCCACTTCCTTTATGACGATTTTGCAAAACCATATGTGATTAAGATGCTCAGTTCCTCTCTTACTATTAGCAAGCCATCCATGTCGATGAATAAATTTTGACTCGGCTCGTTAAGAATAAAGTTGAGAATTATCCGAGACGGTCGCACGAGATGTTATGCGAAGCACGACGGGCTCATAGAATCTCAAGGCACGATGCAAATAAAGTGCCACCATACGAGCTAGTCTACAGACAAGCAGCCGGTTTACCCGGAGTGAATCTGGTTGCCTTGAGGTTCGAGGAGCAGAATGATTTATTGGTTTTATGGTGGACAACATTGTTGAAGTAGACGACAAACGTTTGATGGCCTTACGGGACATCGATAAAGAGAAGTTGCGGGTAGCCAAAGCATGTACTACCGACTGAAGAATTTCTAAGTCGGCGACCTGGTCTGGAAGGTGATTCTCCTAGTGGGCTCACGAAGTCAGAAATTTCGCAAATGATCACCGAGTTGGGAGGGGCAGCTCCGGATCACGATGATAGTACCCGACAATTCTTATATGGTGGAATCATTAGAGGGGCACGTGCTACACGCGCTCTAAACGGGATATATCTCAAGAATTCCACCCGAGCCTGTAGCAATCGCCTAAGTGGCAGGTATGGAAGATATACATATATTGCCCTTAGCACACATGGCCGATGACCTTAGCATCGCCCGTAGCCGGTGATATGCAGGTTACTTTCCGGCAGACACTCTGCCAAAAACTGGGGGGCATGTTTTGATGGGATTCGCAACATATAAAACAAAAAATTTCATACGAGATGCGAACACAATATATACCTATGCTATATGGGCTCTTGGCTCGGTTGGGCCCTGGATCGTCGAACGTATCGCCATGGCCGAGGCCGGCCCTGACTCCTTTTCTGGTCACTACCAGGAGGAGATCGATTGCCGTTAAACTCCCCCGTCGAAGAGGAGCCTCTGCCCATTGTCCCCTACCTGCACCTGCACCTGCACGGCTGCACAAGCAAGAGCAGAGCCATCGCCGCCCGCCCGCACGCCGGAGGCAAAATCAGATCTTGGTGAGTGCATGCTGCCTTTAATCTCTTGTCAGTCGATCGAATCGAGCAATCTCCGCCGCGGATTTCTGATTCCTCTGTCTCTGTAACCAGGATCCAGAATTGCTCGCACATGCCGCCGCCGGTGACCCCCGACATCGGCTGCTCCCAGTCCTCCACGGATGGCTGCTACTCTGTCCTCGGCCCCGCGTCGATTGACCTCGGGATGTTCGATAAGCACGGCTTCATCTCCCTCATTGGGGAATCTGCACCTGCCACCGGGGAACCGGCCGACTCCTCTGGCAAAATTGCGCCGCCAGGAGCCGCCGACAATGCTACGACCTCCGATTGCGCCGCCACTCCTATCCCTACGCCGGATAAGGAGGAGGGCGCGCATTGGAGGCCGAGGAAGAAGTCCACCAAGGGGGTCCCGCGGTTCAAGGTGATGAAGGATCCCACACCGGCCACTAAAGCTCGGAAGACGCCGCCGGCACCAAAGCAGCCCGGCGGCGGTGAATCTGCCGTCGCTGTTAATGCCCACAAGTCGGCGAAGCGCAAGCTGGATTTAGATGCACAAGAAGTCATCACGGGGAGTTTCAGCAGAGCCAGGCTGGTCGAGAATCTGAGGCGCCTCGCCGAGACGTCAGGTGGGATGAAGAAGATGAGGAGGAAGAAGAAGAAAACAGGTTTTGAACAGGCTATAGTTCCTTACCAACATGCTCCGGCCGATGGTGCGTCGTGCTCCGCGCTGGTTCCGGCCGGGATTCCCACGCAGCTCGCCGTGGTTCCCCATAAGAAAGTGCGGGCCAAGGTGCTAGGCCTCGATGAAGAGACCTTAAAAGCGTACGGCGCTCTGGTGAAGTGGGACGAGATTGACACGGAGAGCTTCGAAGGGGTGGATATCGGGAGCGGTCCTGACTGGGACGCAAGACGGCTCAAGTATAAAGTTCTCGTGGATTGGTTTATTTATGTCGTGAAGGACATATTCGGTATGATCCTGCTTCATGGAACTTCTCTTTTTTCTCTTGTATGTCTTCATTCATGTCCCTGTACAGCTTGCAATTAAGAAAAATATGACATAATGCACTGACATGAAACTATTTCATGTTTCACCTTCTCTTCTCGTGGAGTCCAAAGTTGACAATAAAAAAAGTGAAGTATGTGACATAGCATTGCCTTTGATAAAATTTGAAGCTTTTTGTTTGGCCCCAAAAGAAAAAGAACCTGAAGTTTGCAAACTCTTATCGAAATAATCAAATAAATATCAGGTCAGTTGAGTCAGTCTACTATTAACTCGGTTTCCTTATGTGGAGAAACAAACTTATTGACGATTTACTAGTTCAAACAAGAAAATTAATTCTTTCACCAAGTTTCTTATTCCACATGTTAATATGCTTCTTACTGAGGCACTACTGTTCTGTTTCCCGTTCCTCCCTTTTACTTAGGCGCTTAGGCGTCCGCCTTGGCGTCAGAGCGGGGGTAGAATGCCTTAAAAACCATGTTGGGCGTCATATGATTTGATAGTGTGGCACCCGGTTCCATTTTTTTTGTACAGGTGAAAAGTTAAATCAACAGACCAGTGAACAATTGGACGAGGTTATACCTGTTGTTAGTGAGTGCTCAATTCCAAGAAAATTTAAACAGCTGCAAAATGAATAATTCATGATATATAACGAGCAATAGAGCCTTGCATCCACAGTAAACATATCGATAATGGATCAAGCAAGTTTTAGAACCTTCTGCCTCTATGACAGATGCAGGTTTAAATTGGATTATAATTTTTTAACTGCTTTTGTGTCAGGTTCCAGAGAATTTTCTAGATGGGGAGGATCTGTAGTTGATTCTGTGGTTGGTACTTTCCTTACACAAAACGTTGCTGACAATTTATCAAGGTAAATAGTAGAATACAGTCTTAGCTTCCGTGCTTGTGCTGGCACTAACCATTTTTTGCACATGCGATGCACCATTCATAACTAATGTTTTTTTTTACAGCAATGCTTTTATGACCCTGGCGGCAAAATTTCCTATGAATGATACGAAGGATAATGCTGAAGAATGTTCATATGTGCCTCCGTTAACAGTTGACGTCTTGAATCGAAATGAAGCATCATCTGATGCGAATGATTCTATCAATTCATTTTCTTCCAAAACGGGTGAGTGTGAGGAAGTTGGCTGCACTGACGAGGTAAAAGGACATTATGGTCAAGAGTATAAAACAATTATGGAGAATTTCCTGGCTACTATACAAGAGAAAGACATATCTACTTGGGAGAAGGATGATCTTTTGAACTTAGTCAAGGATAAGTCTGGAAAACCAATATGCACAGAAAAAACCTTGAGAAAGTTCATAGCTACGTTGCGGGTGGAAGATACTGCTCACTGGGATAAGTTACGGAAAGAAGCTATTAAAAAAGGATACAATAACAGAAGTGAAAAAGAAAAAGTACCTGACAAAGTAGATTGGGAAGCTGTACGGAAGGCACCACTTGTCGACGTTGCAAAGTGCATTGCATGCAGGGGACAACATTACCTGCTGGCATTGCGGATACAGGTAACTAATTACTAGAATACACTGTCAGTCTGTCACTTGTTTCTATAAGTCTGTCCAAACAGTTTTGTAGTAACAATCTTCCACTGGTCAAAAACCCCGGACCATCGGTTACGAGCCCCCCCGCGCTTTCTTCTGCTAACAGTAGCATGCTGGCGGATGAGATGGACCACACATCCATCAACCGACCTCCCTGTCCAGTGACCCATCTCACAGAAATCATATGTGTAAATTTTGTCGTCAAAAGTATTTCTGTGGCATTATGTATTTTACAATTATAATCTTAGTTGACATTTGACACACAATTAGAGAAGTAACGGAAAAAGTATGCATCAGAGAAAACATTGGTATCTGAAACAATATTTTTTTAATGGATTTAGTAGTATCTATTCAATTTTTTGGTTCGATTAACAAGAGAATGATTGTCTATGGTCATCTACATTGGAAGTTTGGAAGTCCTTGTTCTCAGTCCAGTTAATGTATTCTCCATTCATGCTAGTACTAATTTTATAATTTTGTCTTTTAACAACTGTTTTAAGTGAAACATCATTTTGTCATTTAAACTAGTTCTCCTTATTCCTACTACCAGCAATATGTTTTTTCTAGTCTTCTTTTCTGCATTCGGCGCAAGAGCTACAATTGTGTCATTCTTTCTCTTACAGGCGTTTCTCACGCGCATAAAGAAAGACCATGAAAGCTTTGACCTGGATTGGCTTCGATATGTACCACGGGAAAGCGCAAAGTATGGTCCTATTTTATAGAACACACTGCATTCAGTTCCATAACCATTTTGGCGTTCTTTGTTTTATTGGTGCTGAACTGTCAGGAAATTGCTAGATACATATATTTCCCTAATTGTACATGTTCAGTTTTCTTTGTTGTCAGCAATTTACTCTCAGAAACTATATAGATACTACTATATAGGCATATCATGGCACTTGTGGCAGGGAACTGCAAGCAGGCTAGATAGAGAATAGGCAAATCTAATTTGTTCAGAGCAATGTAAAATCTGCATGTTCAGTTGAATTATATCACTCATGTTTTAATTGTTCCTTTTCCTGGGCATTAGAAAATATCTACTCAGTATAAATGGGCTTGGAGCTAAAAGTGTTGACTGCATACGTCTTTTGTCACTCGGGCATAAAGCATTCCCAGTAAGTTGTATTTTGTTTCTTAAATACAAATCAAATTCAGTCAAGTGAATGCATTTTAAATCAAACTTGTGTCACACTCCACTCCTTTCAGGTTGATGTGAACGTAGCTCGCATAGTCACAAGGCTACAATGGGTCGAACTCCAATGCTGTTCTGAGGAGTTTCATTCGGTTGACTTGTAAGATTTTTCTCACCTGAATGTATAAACATGATTGATAACTCTGTTTTTATGACTGATAACTTTGTTCTCATGTTTTCTTTCCGTTATGAAGATATCCACTCATGGAGGATGTACAGAGTTACTTATGGCCACGATTATGCACTATTGACAAGGAAAAATTGTAAGTGCTGACCTTTCGAAATATCTCGGCGTTGTTTTAATAACTTTTAGTGCATCTATCTGACAAATATCTACAAATAATAGGTATGAACTACACTGTCTCATGATAACTTTTGGAAAGGTATTTGCTATACACATAAATTGATTAACAAGATACATAACAGGTTTAGCTATAAATGTTTAGCTATAAATGTTTTATGGTGGATGCTTCCATCATGCAGGTCATTTGTACAAAAGTAGATCCAAATTGCGATGCTTGCCCTTTCCGTCCAGGATGCAGGTGGTATAAAAGTAAACTTACCAGGTATGTTCACATGCTGTACGGTTATTTACTTGAGCTTATTTTAGCAATACACAAATATAGTTTTTATCGACCATAGTGAACTCTTATGTGCTATTTAAATTTAGTCATTGAATTAGTCAGTTTTGTGCCGTAAGTGTTTGTGCAGCAAACTTTTATTCTTGTTCAAGCGCAATAACTTTTAAGAATGGATTGAAAAGCATTGGGACTTTGGGAGAAGTAAAATCTTTTAGAAGATGCATTATAGAAATATCAGTAGTTTTTGCTATTGTGCAACATTTGTGAACTTTCTATTATTCTTTGGACTAATTTTAAAGTAAAACACGGAACACTGACATTTGGTTATTATCAGACAAGCGCTTCCTCTGCCTGCGGAGGAGCATGTGCATGAACATGGTGAAGGGCAAGCAAGTATGATTCCTTCTGAGAGACTCCTGTTGTCAAGCTGCACGCCAAGTCAGCAAGGCTGTCAACTTGAAATTGATGAAAGCAAGACTGCTGGAAGACAACCCACTCGTAGCAGTGAGCCCATTATTGAGGTGCCACCAAGTCCAGAATATGAATACGAAGCACTTGATGAACGTGGATATCCCAATGAAGATGATCTTGTTGATATAGAAGATATTATGCCAGAAGGAGTACAGTACGACGCTGAAATCAATTTGTGTTCAAACAAGCCTATGGTGAGCAATGGCTCTTGGACACCAAATTGTGGAAAAGGCTTGGTATTGAGCGATTCAAGATATACAAGCAGAAAATTGAAAACCATAGGACATCTTAGGACGAAGCACCTTGCGTACGTAATAACATACTTTCATGGTATACTGAGATTTTTTTACCTGAGAAATCAGCAGTGCACCGCTAAGGTTGCATGGTTGTTATTGCAGGTATGAACTCCCAGATGGTCATGTTATCTTGAAAGAGGTATGTTGTATGCCATGACGCCTTTAACTCTGTACTAAAATTATGAAGTGTGTTAGTCGAAAAATATATTGACTGATTTTCCGTGTCTTCCAGTTCCAGTTTGAACCGAGAGTTCCAGAAGATACATGTCCATATCTCCTGATTGTTATTCCTTGTCCTGATGACCAAATAGTGAAAGGCACAGTTTTGGTGAGTAACCACTTACTCGGAGTGTAGTTTACTTTTTTTGTATCTTTGGCAGATACCCAGTTGAACAGTTTTGTCCCTATTTTTAACTGGTGCTTGTATGAACTGCAGATACCCAGTCGAACAGCATGCAAAGGGAACTTTCCATTGAATGGTACCTACTTTCAGAATCATGAGGTATGTATGCAGCCTCCGCTGCGACAATTCTAGACCGGATGGATCAATTGGCTAGACACTAACCTGTGAAATGAACCCTCTACAGGTCTTTGCAGATAACGCGTCTAGTCGTTTTCCATTGCCCATCCATAGAGAGCGTCTCTCGAGGCTGAAGAGATGCTTTGTGTATGTTGGTTCATCGATACACTCTATCATGAAAGGTATAGCTTAGCATTGAAATATAAACCTGTGAAATAGTTGGTTACTCTCGAGTGATACTGACTGGCATACTTGTTAATCTCAGCTCAACCAAGACAAGACATTGAAGACTGCTACCAGAGAGGTATCAAGTACTTGTTGATATCTGAACTTTTATGCTTGCTCTCATGGAAGCTGACAATTTTATGTGACGCTTTTCTTGTTTGCGTTTTGCAGGATATGTATGCGTAAGAGGATTCGATCGGCGGACGGGATACCCCAGGCCGCTACGCGCCACGTTACATTCCACCACCGCCAGCGAGAAGAGAGAGGGTGGTGAGCAGAGAGAAGGCACGGCGCGGGAAGAGTGACAAGAAGGGACCTAGAGCAGAAAATCCGTGTACATCTAGTGATCTAGATGTGTACATACATACATACCGCTGATCTAGTCTAGTTCTGTGAGTGATATGTTAGTGCAGGCTAGTTAATTAGAAGATGTAGGTCTGAATCTTTTAGAAAGAGAATAATGGATGCGACGTCTCCATTCTCTGCCTTTGTATCTCTGGCATGTTGCAAGAATAAAGTGAAGTTGAAGCTGTTTATCAATCTGGCCATAGGTGAGCATGATGAGCATTTCTTCTAGCTGGCAGACGTGACTCACTTGGGAGTTTTTTGTTTATTTTTTCACACCACACCACACAGAGAGATAGAGAGCACCACAAGATGGAGATCTGCGAGCTGATTGTGCACTCCGTGGGGTGGAATCCTCGCTTCAACATCACCTGTATGAGCTTCACGCTCAAATTGGTTAATTTCAAAGTGAGAGGATGAATGCCTTGGTGAAACAGATTGATTGTGCTTTCCTTGGGCGGGATCGGACAAGGTTTCGGGAGGGCAATGTAAGGTGAATTGGGAGACCGTTTGCCGTCCTACCTCCCTTGGCGGCCTAGGGGTTCTTCACACCGACAAATTCGCTAGAGCTTTGCGTTTGAGATGGCCATGGCTTCATTGGAGAGACCCCAACAAGATTTGGGCCGGCTACAAAGGAAGATATGGACCTTTTCTACGCATCCATGACCATCACGGTTGGAAATGGTAAGAAGGCATCCTTTGGGAGACCCTTGGCTTGAGGGACAAAGCCTTGAAATATTGCGCCACTCATTTTTGACATTTCCTCCAACAAGAAGCGGACCATACACCAAGCCCTTCTCAACAATGCTTGGATTGCGAAAATTGCCATGATCGAAGACTTCTCCATCCTCCATGTGCGCCAATTTGTCAACCTTTGGATCAAGCTATAAAATGTGAACCTTCATGAGAGCATGGAGTCTCTCCGCAAATGGTGAATATTCGGCAAAGATGGCTTAGAAGGCACAATTCTTTGGAGGTCCCTCCTCCGATATGAAGACCTTGGTTCGGAAAGCTTGCACCCCCCCCCCCAAAAAAAACGAAATTTCTTGCTTGGCTTGCTCTACAAAACCGTCTTTGGACGACATACCGGTTGGCGCGTCGCGGTTGGCCAAATTTTGCCTTTGTCCGCTATGTCAGAGGGCTCCCGAGTCGGTTTCCCACCTTCTAGTGCATTGTCGTTTCACCGCAAGGATTTGGAGCCTCTTGAAAGATTAGCTTGGGCTACATCATCCAGATATTACTCGTTGGCCGACCCTCTCCCTCACGGAATGGTGGCGTCACATGTCCGGTGCCGGTATGACGAACCGCAAAGCGATGACTACCCTCGTCCTTCTCACTTCTTGGGAAATTTGGAATGAGCGGATGCTCGGGTGTTCTGCAACAAACACGTCTCGTCTAGCAACATCCTCGCAAAGATCAAACACGGGGCAAAATTATGGGTGCTTGCGGGGGCAAAACGTCTTGGAAAATTAATGCCGGGAGAGTAGTCCGGTTGTAATATTTTTTTTTTAGTGTTGATCGACTTCATGTCCCAATTCTCCCTTATTTAAATGAATTGGGCAAATCTTTTGCCCCTCGTTTCAAAAAAAAAAAAGCGTGCATATACAAAGTAAGAAAAGGGGTGATGCTTCAGGCCCGGATGCATGATCACTGATCATGAAAAGTTAACTAAATAGAAAGCAATCCAGCATATGTTCGATTCAACAAAGCAAACCGTTGGAACACAATTTATTTCTGGCCTACAAGATAACACTCCTTTTCTTTTGGTCAGATTGGAAACGGCTGCAAAAACAATTAGCCTGTCCGGGGAAAGCGTACTGTACTAGTAATTAATGACTGGAAGCAAGCTGAATTCGTGTCGAATTTGAACATAATGCAAAAAAAATGAAAAGAGGAAAAAATGCGGTACTGTAAACAACCGGAACCAGGCCACACCCAGCCCCAGACACGTAGCGTTGCCCAGCAGGCCGAGAGCAGATTATTTCACTTACGATTAACAATGCCTGGATAGCTCACCGCTTATTTTCACCTGAATGATTAGCATAGCTAGAGTTAAAAGAACTGTTGTCTGTTGATCCATTAAACTTGGATGATATGATCTCACTTTCATAAAAAAATACCAACAATTTGTTTCTGCATCAACCAAATCTGCAGTTCTTTTTTTAAAACGGGAGCAAAAGATTTGGCCCAATCTATTAATTAAGAAGAAGAGAATTGCCGAGTTAATTAACGGAAAACCGGACAATACAACAAACTCACATGCGGACTATCCCTAAGGCATGCAACTCTCTGATCGCGAACGTAGATAAATAAACTCTCTCAACCAACTACAATCGCATCTCCACACAAAGTCCACCACATCACAAAGAAACCTGACTGAAAAGACAGCAACAAAGATCATGGACACGACAAACCGAAGAGATGAGTCATCCATGAAGCATCTGCAGACGCCTTCCTTGCGGCGCTACTCTTGGTTTTGCTGTTGAATGATTTCTCCTTGCAAGATCCCACTTTCTTACTTTTGTTCCTCATTGCCCTCTCCTCAAAAGGCACCCAATCGTCTTACCAGATTCAAGGTCATCAGGCGCCTCCAACTCAACGAGAATGTCACAAAACTTTTTTGGCGAAGAGAGCTCCAGAAAATGGTTCTTGCTTTTTGGCGAGGAGGGACCCAAGAAGAGGTGCCAAAGCACCAAAATCTACAACATTGTCATCCATAGAAACCACCTGCTCGCTGGACCCAATATGCAGTCTTTGGATGATTGGTCTTATCTCTGATGTGACATCTCTCACAATATATTCTTACAAACTATGCATTCACAACTTTCAGTGAGTCCTAGGGTTGTTACATGCCTTTTTTCTGCCTATCCTGATTAAGGACGACTTGGTTTGACATCAGACTTGTGCTATGGTGCCATTTGATCTATGTTAATTTCAAAGAGAGAGGTTGAAGATAGATAAAAATTACCCTCACATGCTGAAATGACCTGCATATCATATATAAAGTAAAAAGGGGAGGATGCTTCCAGCCTAGAGGCATGATCACTGAAGTTAACTAAATATTGCCTCTGTCTTGAAATATAAGATGGTAGGCTAAAATAACTTACAAAAATATTTTATATTTTGAAATAGAGGTAGTAGAAAGGAATCGAGCATATGTATGCTTCAGCAAAGCTTATATGTACACAGTTGGAATATTTTATTTATGACATACTACACTTTTTTTAATAATTTAAGATTGGAAACATTCGCAAAATGATTATGTAGTCAGAGAAAAGCGTACTGTACTAGTGATCTATGTATGAAATCAGTGCTATGCTACTGAATTTGAAAAGAATGCAAAAAAAATGTGATAAAAGCTAGTCCGTTTTGCATCATTTTCGAATGCCAATTCAGACAGAGAAAACGAACCGGAACCAGGCCACATCCCAGCCCAGACACATAGCGTGGCCCAGTAGGCCGACAGCAGACCGCTTTTTTCATACTTTCCGAAGCAACAATCGAAGTCCCAAATCCGTCGCCCCCGACTCAAATCCCCATCTCTCCGGCCGCCGAATATGAAGGAGAAGAAGGCGGCGACGGCGCCGGCACCTGCGGCTGGCAAGAAGAGGGCGGCACGCGCCGGCGGAGCGGGCAGAGGCAGGCGACGGAAGCGGGCACGGGACGCCCCCAGCAACAGCGACCTCATCAGCGACCTTCCCGACGCGATCCTCGGCACCATCATCTCGCTCCTGCCCACCAAGGACGGCGCCCGCACGCAGGCTTTCTCCCGCCGCTGGCGACCCCTCGGCGCACGGCGCCTCTCAACCTCGACGTCGACGGCATGACACCAAACCTCCATATCCCCTCCACCGTCTCCAAGATCCTCTCCGCCCACAATGGCCCCGCCCGCCGGTTCGTCTTCAGGTACATCTGCCCCCACATACGGCACCGGAGATTCGCGGACGCATCTCGGATCGAGAGCTGGTTCCGTGCGCCGGCCCTGGACGGAGTTCAGGAGCTCGACATCAGCTTCGAGCCCAAGGAACAGCAGCCTGGCAGTGACAAGCTGGAGCGCTACCCGCTCCCGCCGTCGGTGCTCCGCTTAGCTGCCACCCTCCAGTTGGCCAGGATTGGGATCTGCGACTTCCCAAAGGAGGTTGCACCGTCGCTGAACTTCCCCGTCCTCAAGCAGCTCAGCCTGGGGACCGTGTCCATCTCCGAGGATGTCTTCCATAAGATCCTCTCTGGCTGCCCTGTCTTGGAGGCCCTAAAGCTCGATGAGATTCATGATGTGGCTTGCCTCCGCATTCGCTCACGAACTCTCAGGAGCATTGTCATCATCGATGCTTTGTTTGAGGGCAAAGGGGAATTGGTCATTGAGGATGCTCCTGCCTTGGAAAGGTTGCTAGTATATCCTCCGGGTTCACGTCGTGAGATTATCCGGTTAGTTAGGGCACCTAAACTAGAAATGTTGGGCTTTCTGCCAGCCAGCATCTCCGGAAATGATGTTGAAAACTTTGTCCTCCAGGTAGCAGCATCAGCCTCTAGACTCTTGCTTGGCATTCTTACATGCTTAATATTTTTTTGATGACCATTGTTTTCTCCAGAGATCAATTCCAATCAGCTCGAAGAACCCAATACACGCTGTAAAGGTTTTGGCTCTCAAGTGCTCCGGCCCTAATCTGAATCGAGTTCTTGACATACTTAGGTGCTTCCCCTGCCTTGAAAAGCTATATGTCATTGTGAGTAACCATCTTTATTTGCTTTTAATACCGAAATGAATATTTGGTTATCACCTACAATAGTAAAGTCTAGATAGCAATTAATTAAACATATGTTTGTTCTATCCTTTCAGTGGTCAGATCTAAAGATAAACAGTGTGCATCAGTATGATCCACTTGATCCAATCAAATGCCTTGAGAGCCATCTCAATGTAGTGGTGTTGAAGAATTACAATGGTAGTGAGGAGGATGTTGCCTTTGCCAAGTTCTTTGTTTTAAATGTGAAAGTGCTGAAGGAAATCAGATTTGGAGTCTATAAGACAGTTTACATCGACAAGAAATGGATGATTGATCAACACAGGCTGCTAGAAGTGGAAACTAGAGCTTCTCAAGACGCTCAATTAAAATTCAAAGGTGGCTCTGCTTGGTGGGACAATTTTTTGGATACCCACGACTTGTCAACTCTCGACCCGTTTAACTGTTGTTTTGTAGATGGAGTAGATGTTCTCTCAATAGAATCATATCTGTGATCTGTCAATAGCCAACCTCACTGACTGCCTATTCTGCTGATGACGTTGGTACCTAAAGATTGTGTCGTCTTCCTTCGGAAAAAAGGATGCACCTTCTTTATTCTAGCTTCCGTCCCAGTGCATTTTTTTTGCTTTTAATCAGCACTCGATGATTTTGATGAACACTGAATTATCCCTTCGTGTTATGTGAATTTTTAATACTGTTGGTCAATGCTTGCGAGAGGTTAATTCTGTATTCCTAATTGATATATTGTGAAGTAGAGCTTTTGACGTACTTTCTGTTGCTAGAAGAAGGTCAACATTTGTACTGTTACTTAATATTTGTGCATTCACTAACAACCGCATGTACTTGTTCATTTGTTAGCTATTTTGATACTTGTGATTTCTCAATCGCCGACCCGTTTAACTGTTGCTCTGTGGATGCTCTTTCAGGAGAAGCATATTTGTGAATTATCGATGGCCAATCCCATTGACTACTTGTTTTGCAGATGACATTGTACATGAAAAGTTGAAAACTGTATTCTCTTCCTTTTAAAAGAAGAGTATGGACATGCTTGTGTTGAAGAGTGAATTATATTTTTCTATTCCGGACAGAATTATTAATAATTTTAGTTACCGCTTGCAAGACGTCTGTCTGGTATTTCGAATGAATTTACTTATCTAAAAATAAGTTGTCAGTGCACTTGTCATGCTTACAAAAGGTCAATGCAGTACTTTGACTTGGTCCTGACCCAGGCAATTGACCTAGTGCTGAAGTGCATATGCAAATTCACTAAGGATACCATATTCTTATTACCTGTCTGTTCTCACATATGAATGTTACATTTCAAGTAACTGCAGCTGTAGGTGCACTTCTCTTTGTTGCTGGTACAGTAAAGCCCATTTTCCTTAAACGCCAGGCTGTGTGTCAAGCAAAGTGACAACTGAAAGAGTATCACTAATTGTTTCGAAGCTCTTGTAGAGGGCAGGTGGCAGCCATGCCTGTGGATTCACAGTTGATGAAGCTGGACAAGACAGTGGATTCAGAGTCTGGATGTTTGTGGTAGCAGCAGCCAAAGCGAGGGTGCTGTTGTAAGTAATGGCTAAAAAGTAACACCTGTCGAACACGGTGGTGTTGTCACCAGCTCCTAGGAGCATCAGCCTATTCCATGTTCTCCATGGAAAGGAGAAATGGTCATCGAGGACGCGCCTCTCCTTGAAAGGTTGGTAATATCTTGTCTGGGCTTGGGCGGTGAGAATATACAGAAAATTGGGGCACCTAGGAGATAGGCCCTTCGACAGTTGTTTTTTAGTTGCAGTAGATGCTTTTTAGGAGTTGGCTTGTCCAACATTTTCCATGTTAACTGGTTGTTTTGCAGATGAGGTTGATATCTGAAGATGGTACTGTCTTTAATTTGCTTGTTCTATAATCTGTAGACATGCTTGAAGATTGTGTTGTCCTCCGCCTAATTGTTAAAATTTACATGGCTGTTGTACTTCCGGTCTGAAGTTTCTTTGTCATTTCCGACAGGGTATGTCATGCAAGATTAGTTTACTGCCAAAAAATTTATCCTGAAGCTATTAAACTCAGCATCAAACTACTGTATATTACTAGGCTTTATTCATCAAGCTGGGCTAATGCCTTTTGCCTAAATAAAAGCGTGATGCAACCTAGTTTGCTCCAGCTGTGTT
Source organism: Poa pratensis (assembly GCA_947311845.1). Lineage (NCBI taxonomy): Eukaryota > Viridiplantae > Streptophyta > Magnoliopsida > Poales > Poaceae > Poa > Poa pratensis. The sequence continues at coordinate 9,164,917 of CAMZMU010000126.1, forward strand.
GAAAAGAGTCTCCAGTTTTAATCAGTAACCGGTAAAATGCTAGTAAAATGTCTGTGCGTTGCTACTGGAGCGTGAACATTTTATTAGGTACTTTGTGACTGTGTGTACATCTGTACATGCATGTTATTAAAAATTTGATGAGCTTCCAATCACCATGATTTTACATGAAGGTTGGAAGCACGAAGAAGCGAAAAGAAAATACTAACGCACTTATCAAATAATCTATATAGTAAAACGAGTTATAAATACTATAGGAAATATTCCCGTGCGTTCTTTATTGTACATTTGTGTCGTTATAAGGTAATAAACTCAGCATCAAAATACTGTTACCTTCATCAAGCTGGGGCTAATGCCTTATGTCTAGATAAATAAAATTGTGTTGCAACCTAGTTTGCTCAGCCGTGTTGAAAAGAGAGTTCCAGTTTTAATCAGCAATTCTGAAAATTATATGCTCTAAAGGACGATTTGAGTGTAAATTTGACTCATCAAAGTCACCAAGATTAATTGGTGTTTTGCCGATATCTGTTGACCTAATGATGCATTCATCTATTATCTCCGCTTTTTTTCACCTAAAAGATGGCATAGCTGAGACAAAAGAACCGATATCTGTTGACCTAATGATGCATTGATCTATTATCTCCCAACTGAGGTGTGTATGTAAACTGAGATGAGGAGGTTATATCCGATATGATGATGTGCAGTGATGTTTCTCACTTCCACAAAAACAAAAACAATACAATTTGTTTCTGCATCAACCACATTTACAGTCTTTGGACGATTGATCCTATGTGACATCTATGATGATATGTTCTTACAAAATGTATTCACAACTTTCAGTGTTGATTTTCCTTGAAACTGAAACCAATATCAGTCAAGTTTAGAGTCCAGGTTGTTGTGTGCCTTTTATTTTTCTATCCTGATTAAGGGTGACTTGGTTTGACATTAGAGTTGTGCTAAGGTGCCATTTGATCTACGTTAAGTTCAGAGAGAGGATGAAGATAGATAGAATTACTTTCCGTTGGTGAAATGACCTGCATATCACATATACCGTAAAAATGGATGATGCTTCCAGCCCGGAGGCATGATCACTGAAGTTAACTAAATATGAACTCTGTTTCAAAATATAAAACGCTTTGTAGGCTAAATATCCTACGGCGGAGATAGTACAAACGAATGGAGATTATGCCAGCAAAACAAACGGTTGAAATACTTTATTTCTGACCAACTACAGGCACAAGATAACACTCTTTTTCTTTTGTTCAGATTGGAAACAGCTGCAAAAATATTAGCTAGTCCAGGCAAAGCGTAATGTACTAGTATCAATGTTTGAAGTCAGTGCTACTGGATTTGAACAGAATGCATGTGGTGCGTTTTTCATCATTTTTATTTTTGAATAAGTTTTCCAACAATTTCGAATGCCAATCAAATTCAGTCGAAGAAAACAACTGGAGCCAGGCCCACATCCTAGCCCAGGCACATAGCATGGCCCAGCAACACAGATCACGCCGCTCCGAATCCGGCGAGGCTAAGAAAACAAATTCCGAATCCGGCTCGTCGCCGACCGCCCCAAATCCCTCGCCCCCGGCTCAAATCCCCATCTCCGCGCCCGCCGGTCGGATATGAAGAAGAAGGAGGCGGCGACGGCGCCGGCACCTGCGGCAGGCAAGAAGAGGGCGGTGGTGGCGGCGGCACCCGAAGCCAAGTGGCGGGAGTCCGGTGGAGCGGGCGGAGGCAGGCCGCGGAAGCAGGCACGGGATGCCAACGGCGACGACGATGCCCTCATCCACCGCAACCTCATCAGCGACCTCCCCGACGCGATCCTCGGCACCATTATCTCGCTCCTCCCCACCAAGGACGGCGTCCGCACGCAGGCGCTCGCCCGCCGGTGGCGCCCCCTCTGGCGCTCCGCGCCCCTCAACCTGGACGCCGACCGCCTCGTCTTGAGCGAGATAGAGTGCTTATACGTCGTCTCCAGGATCCTCTCGGCCACCATGGCCCCGCCCGCCGGTTCGTCTTCACCGACATCAGCCTCCGCCGCGAACGGAAGAAGGTGTACGCCGAGCAGGTCGAGAGCTGGTTCCGTGCCCCAGCCCTCGATGGCCTCCAGGAGCTCGATATCAGCTTCTCGCCCCTGGTGCATGGTGCGCATGGGCCCGTGAAGCGCTACCCACTCCCACCGTCGGTGCTCCGCTTAGCTGCACCCTTCAGTTGGCAAGAATTGGTATGTGCGATTTCCCAAAGGAGGTTGCACCGTCGCTCAACTTCCCCATCCTCAAGCAGCTCAGCCTGTGGTCCGTTTCCATCTCCGAGGATGTCTTCAGTCGGGTGCTCTCTAGCTGCCCTGTCTTGGAGGCCCTAAAACTCCAGAAATTTCGTGATGTGGGTTGCCTCCGCATTAGCTCGCCAGCTCTCAGGATCATTGTCATCGATGATTTGTTTAAGGGCAAAGGAGAAGTGGTCATCGAGGACACTCCTGGCCTGGAAAGGTTGCTACTACGTCGTCCGGGCTTAGGCGATGAGTTTATCCGGGTAATTAAGGCGCCTAAACTAGAAATATTGGGCCTTCTATCACCCCGCATCTCTGGAATTGAGATTGCAAACCTTGTCTTCCAGGTAGCAGCATCAGCCTCTATACTCCTGCTTGGCATTCTTTCTTGCTGATGTTGTTCTGATGTCCATTCTTTTCTTCAGGGACTAACTCCATCCAGCTCGAAAAACCCAATACACACTGTAAAGGTTTTGGCTCTCAAGTTTTCTGGCCCCGAATTGAATGGAGTTCTTGACATCCTCAGGTGCTTCCCCTGCCTGGAAAAGCTCTACGTCATTGTGAGTATTAAACTCTATGTCCTTTTAATTTCAAAATGAATATTTGATTCTCACCTAATAAAGTCTAGTTAGCAATTACTTTAACATGTGTCTGTTCTATCCTCTTATAGTGGGATGAACATAGGGAGACAGAGATGAACAATGTGCATCAGTGTTATCCACTAGATCCAATCAAATGCCTTGAGAGCCATCTCAAAGTAGTGGTGTTGAAGAATTACGAAGGTGGTGAGGAAGATGTTGTCTTTGCCAAGTTCTTTGTTTTGAATGCGAAAGTTGTAAAGAAAATTAAAGTTGGAGTCTGTGAGAAAATTTGCTTCGACAAGAAATGGATGACCAATCAACACAGGCTACTAGAAGTGGAAACTAGAGCTTCTCGAGACGCTCAATTGAAATTCAAAGGTGGCTGTTCTTGGTGGGAAAATTGTTTGGATACCCACGACTTGTCAATTTCCGACCCGTTTAGCTGTTGTTTTGTAGATGGGGTAGATGATTTGGCAATAGAATAATATTTGTGATCTTTCAATAGCCAATCTCACTGACTACCTGTTTTGCTGATGACGTGGGTACCTAAAGGTTGTATCGTCTTCCTTCTGAAAAAAAGACTATGGATGCACCTAGTTTATTGGGTATTGCTAAAGCAGAATGACAACTGAAAGAGTATTGCTATAGCTGTCGTAGGAAATTAGGGCACCTAGGAGACTGCTGTTTTGTAGTTGCAGTGGATGTTTTTTGGGGATTGGCTTGTACATCATTTGCCATGTTGACTGGTTGTTTTGCAAACGAGGTTGATGTCTGAAGATGGCACTGTCTGTTGCTTGTTCTATAACTTGCAGACATGCTTGAAGATTGTGTTGTCCTCCGTCTAATTGTTAAATTTTATATGGCTGCTGCATTTCTGGTCTAAACATCCTTTTGTAATTTCCGATTGGGTAGGCCATGCAAGATTAGTTTACTGCCAAAAGTTTAATCCGATAGCTATGAAACTCAGCATCAAACAACTATCTCCCTGTTACTATGGATCTTTTCATCAGGCTAGGCTAATGCCTTTTGTCTGAATAAAAGCGTGATGCAACCTGCTTGCTCCAGCTGTGTTGAAAAGAGTCTCCAGTTTTAATCAGCAATTCATGCTTGTGTTTGTAACTGGACTAACCTTTTTTTACTCTCTCAAGAGTATATGCAGTTTAACCTGGGACGTGTGTGTGCAAATTGTGATCAGGAGCTCTATATCTGATATCACAGTGTGCACACGACTAGTAAAACTTCATACGTGACATCTCCCGACACTTGATTCCTAGTAGATTGTACCATCATTCTCTTCTTTCATTTCTTCATTCTTTGTTACTCAGTCTTCTCTTATTTCCTGTCTTTCATTCTCGGTCTCTTCTTTTCATTTGCTCAGTCTTTATTCTTATTCTCATCTTCTCTGCTGATTCAGTTATTATTTCACTTGAGTCATCTAGCTGTTTTTTCTTTCTCAGTCTTGTCCTTTATTCTTAATCTCTATCATTGTCATGTCACTCTCAGTTGTTATTTTATGTTTATTCTCTGTTTTCTATCTTTCCTCTTCGTTCCCAGTTTTTGATCTTTATTCTCTGTTTTCGCCTTCATTCGTAGTACCGAAGTCTTGTCATTCTTAGTTTCTATGATTTCATTATATGCTGGTCCATGTGTGGTTTTCAGTTTCAGTTCATCGACTGGGAGAGAAATTGAAGGGAGCTGCCTGCTAGGGTTTGTGGGGAAAGAGGATTAAGCCCGCACTACAGGAGAGAGGACCTTTGCCGACGGCTTTTTGTCGGGGCCGTCGGCGTAGGCCCTGACGAGGCAGCCCGTCGACATGGCCGTCGGCGTAGGATATGCCGACGGCAAAGGTTCACAGGGCTACGCCGACCGCAAAGTTTGCCGTCGGCATAGCTATGATTTTTTTTTCAGTTTTTTATTTAATATGAAATAATTCATATCTTTAAATCCTTAAATCGGAATTTAACAAATAAAATGTCTAAATCGATTAGAAAAATGAGAGGAATCCAAATATGACATCCATATCATCTTTTTTTATCATGTATATTACTTTTTGCAACATATTTTTGGTACTTGCTTAATAAAAAAGTTATTTTTGGCACTTAAAAATTAAAAATGATATTTATAAAAATAATTTGAAATTGTTTTTGCCAAAAATGTTTGCCATACCAAGACACACCTATGTATAAAATATGGACACATTATCACAAACTATGCACAGGATGGTCATAACTTTGTAATTTGAAGTGAAACCTACACATGTCTATAGATGATAGACCTTTTTGTGAAGGTTTTTTTTTAAATATTTGTCAAAACTCAAGTTTATCATTTTTTCTAGCAACTAGTACACATAAAAGGACTCCACGCCAAAGATTTCACTTTTTGAGTACTTTCTCTCTAGTAAGTTGGTGGACTTATAGCTGAGAACTCCCACTTTGGACGAAACGGAGGGCATCTTTGTAAGAGTTGGATGATCTTGGTTTTGGATGTTCCTATGTCCTAACCTAACACAACCAAGCAAAAAAGTCCACTGGCCTACCCCCTTTCGACTCCGTTCAAAGGGGTACACGGGAACTTTGACTTTTTCCAACGGGTCTAGGGTTTCACCGAAGCGGGGTTTCGGAGCGTATGAAACCCACCAAAGCCTAGGTGTTCCATACCATATGTATAAAAGTGTGTTGGGTGTAGTACATGTCCAAGATCCTACTCCGGTGTGTGACCGGCTTCACCGGCTTCACTTTCTCTCTAGTAAGTTGGTGGACTTATAGCTGAAAACTCCCACTTCGGGCGAAACGGAGGGAACCTTTGCAAGAGTTGGGTGGATCTTTTTTTTGGATGTTCCTATGTCCTAACCTAACACAACCAAGCAAAAAAGTCCACTGTCTTACCCCCTTTTGACTCCGTTCAAAGGGGTACACGATAACTTTGACTTTTTTCCAGCGGGTCTAGGGTTTCACCGAAGCGGGGCTTCGGAGCATCTGAAACCCACCAAAACCTAGGTGGTTCCATACCATATGTATACAAGTGTGTTGGGTGTTGTACATGTCCAAGATCCTACTCCGGTGTGTGACCGGCTTCACCGGCTTCACTTTCTCTCTAGTAAGTTGGTGGACTTATAGCTGAAAACTCCCACTTCGGGCGAAACGGAGGGAACCTTTGCAAGAGTTGGGTGGATCTTTGTTTTGGATGTTCCTATGTCCAAACCTAACACAACCAAGCAAAAAAGTCCACTGGCTTACCCCCTTTTGGACTCCGTTCAAAGGGGTATACGATAACTTTTGACTTTTTTCCAGCGGGTTTAGGGTTTCACCGAAGCGGGGTTTCGGAGCGTCTGAAACCCACAAAACCTAGGTGGTTCCATACCATATGTATAAAAGTGTGTTGGGTGTTGTACATGTCCAAGATCCTATTCCGGTGTGTGACCAGCTTCACCGGCTTCACTTTCTCTCTAGTAAGTTGGTGGACTTATAGCTGAAAACTCCCACTTCGGGCGAAACGGAGGGAACCTTTGCAAGAGTTGGGTGGATCTTTGTTTTGGATGTTCCTATGTCCTAACCTAACACAACCAAGCAAAAAGTCCACTGGCCTACCCCCTTTCGACTCCGTTCAAAGGGGTACACGAGAATTTTGACTTTTTTCCAGCGGGTCTAGGGTTTTGCCGAAGCGGGGGTTCGGAGCGTCTAAAGCCCACCAAAACCTAGGTGGTTCCATACCATATGTATACAAGTGTGTTGGGTGTTGTACATGTCCAAGATCCTACTCCGGTGTGTGACCGGCTTCACCGTCTTAACTTTCTCTCTAGTAAGTTGGTGGACTTATAGCTGAAAACTCCCACTTTGGGCTAAATGGAGGGAACCTTTGCAAGACTTCGGTGGATCTTTGTTTTGGATGTTCCTATGTCCTAAACTAACACAACCAAGCAAAAAAGTCCACTAGCCTACCCCCTTTCGACTCCGTTCAAAGGGTACACGAGAACTTTGACTTTTTTCCAGCGGGTCTAGGGTTTTGCCGAACGGGGCTTCGGAGCGTCTAAAACCCACAAAAAACTAGGTGGTTCCATACCATATGTATACAAGTGTGTTGGGTGTTGTACATGTCCAAGATCTTACTCCGGTGTGTGACCGGCTTCACCGGCTTTACTTTCTCACTAGTAAGTTGGTGGACTTATAGCTCAGAACTCCCACTTCGGGCGAAACGGAGTGAACCTTTGCAAGAGTTGGGTGGATCTTGATATGGATGGCATATTTGAATTCCTCTCATTTTTCTAATCGACTTAGACATTTTATTTGTCAAATTTTGATTTACGGATTTAAAGATATGAACCATTCCATATTAAATATAAAAAGGAAAATATAAATTTAAATTCATTCTATTGTTATTTATTCAAAATATACTATTACATAATCATTGTTACTTATTCAAACAAATTTTTAAAAGTTAAACAATGAAAAAGTGTAATATCGTAACCGAGGAGTTAATATGATTGATAGAATATTAATATCAGTAAGTTCTATCTTCTCATTTGGAATCTAATTGGAAAGGAATTCAAAATTTAAGCGTGTTTGGGCTGGAGCAATTTCAGGATGGATGACCGAATGGGAAGTTTGACTAGAGTAAGTACTTTGACCTATGACTAAGTGTGTAATTAGAGATTAAGTATGTGGCTAAGTGGAAAATTTTGAAATAGAATTAAAAAAAGTTAACAAGTAAAAAAAGATAAAAAAAAGTTAATTTATTTTTCAAAAAATAAAAAATTGTTGAAAAAAAATGCCGACGGGTACTATGCCGACGGTTTTAGCTAAGCCGACGACTTTCTAGGCTAGCCCTACGAGCGACTATGCCGACGGAGCTAAGCCGACGGCTGCCGTCGGCATAGTCTACGCCGATGTCATTCTGGGCTATGCCGACGGCAAATGGCCGTCGGCTTAGAAGCCTGTTCCTGTAGTGTCGGCTTGAGCCCGATGGCGCATGGCTCCAGGCTGCATTTGCCACCCGCTATTACCAGAACTGCTGCACTCCAAATAAAGGATCGGCATAATAGCATTCAGATTTCAGATGCATCATCACATGCAGGGGCGGGCCCACCTCAAGTCAAGGGTATTCAGTTGAATACCCAAATATTTTGCAAAATGTTGATATGCCAATTTTCTACGATATAAATAATAGTTATGTACTACTTTCTAACGATAGAAATGTCGCGATAGCTCGGTTGGTTCGGCACAATATGCTAAATCATTAGGTTTAATGTTCAAATCCCTTTGTTGCACTATATATGACTAGTAGTCCATATTTTTCTTTTAAATCGTTTCTTTCATGTATCAATTTTTTTAAAAAAAATTGAATACCCACTCTCGAAATTCTGGGCCCGCCCTGATCACATGTCGATCGATCTGGACATGTGTAATGTATGTGTTGTAAAAACTCGGGAGTGGATTACCGGAGAGACAAGATGGTTTACTAAATTGAGAAGAGAGAAGCAGGTCGAAACTTTGCCAAGAACAAATCATTGCCCAAGTTATTACCACAAGCTAAATACTTAATAGCGGGTTGGTTTGGGCTCGGCTCAAGCAAACACACGCTAGCTTCATTCGGTGGCAACGAGATTCGATCGTAGAGGTGAAGTTTTTCCAAAAAAAAAAATACTAGAACGATTGAGGGGGTGATGGTAGAAGTTCGGACTTGTTGGAGAATTTATCGTCCAGGATCATAGAACGATTTCTTCTTTTGTCTAATGGGTTGGATGGGCCGTGCGCGGTGGAACGAAGCAGGATGATGGGGCCGTGCGCACCTCACCACCGGCCCGCAATCGCTCGATCGATCACTGTGCTGGCTGACAGGATGGCTCCACAGTCCACACCGCACGTACCACAACTGTTGGTACTGCTACATTTGTCACAAGGCCGGAGGTAAAAACACTGTTTAACCGAAAAAAATATGAAGTGAATGATATTGTATATGCCATCAGAGCTCTGGTTTAGTAAACATGAAAGACAAGATGTAAAAAAACAAATCATGAATGACAAAAATGGCCTTTTCTTCCTCCTTGATCGCCTGTTCAATCACACACTCCTCTGCACGCAGACCCGTTGCATTTGCATAGGCACAGGCGGCTCATTCACCGCCGGCCGGATCTTTGGCATGCAGCTGCTACAGATATACTTATGTGGGTTGATCTTGATGACCGATTAAGTACTGCATGCATTGCAATGCGTGGGTAATTGCGTGGCAGCGACGAAATCTTTACCTCCAGGAAACAGTAAATGTGCCGGATTTGGATAATAACGTGTTCACCTTTTAGCTGTATATATGCCATGATCGGTCGAGTAACTAGCTAATTAAGCTGTAGCTTTGTCACGCCGCTAGGTGCGTCCTTCCGAGACGGCAGTTGTGGATTAATGATCCATGGAGACGTAAAGCATGAAGCAGATCAAGACGCAGGCGAAGATAATTTGGTCTTAATTGGATCTGCCCTAGCCTGTCGTAGCTTCCAAGGAATCAATGAAGCTTAAACAGAAGGATCCCTCCGTAAACTACACTACGTACACGCTCCTATCCAGCGCTATACCTAAACTCTAAACCCTAATACGAGTTTATTGGAGTGATATCATGGATCACCGGCCCTTATATACAATATGTTCTTTGCTTTTTTTATATATTCTATACCATTCCGGTATTTTTGGGAGATGCGCACGAGAATATATGTCATGTTCTCCTTCACCAGTGACCCTATGCATAATGCATGCAACTGCAATCATCCCATGCATTACTGTAGTGCTTTGTGTAAGCTAGGTCACATTACAGGGAGAAAGGCAAGTGGAGATCCAAGAGTACTTTAGTTGAGAAGATCCCAGTGCTGCGCCGACGAGCAGGCACCGGAACAGTACATTCGTCCGAGGCGAGGTTAATGCTTAGTTGTACTTAATTAGTTATGGCAGCTTAGCTTAGCCGAGATGAATGAATGTTTAGGAGTACTGTACTGCTAAAAGTGTGCAAACACTTAAGGAGCCGGACTGCCGGACCAACAATTAATTAACCAGCTGCATGATTACTTGTACTAGAGTACTCTCTCGATTGTAGATCGGTCAATTAACTTCCGCGTTTGCTTTCTGGGTGCTTTAATTCACGCACGCCGGCCAGGCATTGGCTATTTTGCATCTGAGATTTGTGAGTAGTAGGGACATGCATGACTACATGAGTAACATCACTATTATTACTAGTCTTAATTCGAGATCGATCCGCCATAACGCGACGCGACGGCGGTAGAGCTAAGCAAATGGATCGATGGAGTCAAATCTATGTCTCTGATAGTGTGATTGCTGCCAAGGACACCGGCGGCCGTAGTAACTAAGTGGGACACCGGCGGCCGGCTCGTACGTGAATCGGTGAATGGTACTACTATACTAGGTAGCTGGAGTAGGTTAAGTCGGTTACGCTTTAGGAGTAGGTTAAGTCGGTTACGCTTTAGGCGCCTTTTCAATTAGTGCACGACAGGATTGCATGTAGCGCATTGAAATTTTTCATAAATCGCATTGTAATTTTTAAAGAAAGTAATGTGGTGAACCAACCTACTCATCCGAGTCTAAACCTAGATTTGACACATGTCTGTGCAGGACGGTTGCTATTGCGGAGGGCCCTCGCGTCGTCTCCTCTGGGCGACGGGAGGGCGAACCCTAGCCGCCCGCCGCCGCCACACCCTCCCGCCCAACTCCCTCCCTTGCCGCCTCCAGAGGCGACTGCCGGCAAAGCCCGTGCGCCGCCGGTGATGGGGGCGGCGGGGATCTGCCGCTCGTGGTCCCCTGCCGCCGCACAGAGGAGCTGCTGCGCTCGGACCTCGACCCCGACCTCTGGCCCGGCGCGGCGACGGCGCCCCTCGCGCGTTGGTGGCCCTGGTCGGGTGGCGTCGCGGCGCCTCCCCCTGCGGCGTGCCCTGGACAGCGGCGGCCAGATCTTGGCGGCGGTCCCGGGCGACGCGAGACGCGGCTTCGTCTTGCTCCCTGCTGCTGGTGTGTGGGGCGCCGGTCGCCGCTACCTTCTATGCGTGGAGGTGCACCGCTGGCTGGGCCGGGCGTCCATCTTCGACAGCTTCCTCGGCGCCCAGATCCCCCCCCCTTGGCAGATGCGTGGTGGCGTGCGTGAAGCACGGCGGCGTGTGCTGCTGGGCTGCTGCCCGGAACCACGGTGGTTCTAGGTCTCGGGCAGAGTTCCTCCGCCTCTGTCAGCATGGTGCTCGACAGGGTGCGGCGGCCGACGCTGCGTCCGGCGGCTCTGGAGGTTCTGGTGATGAGGTGTTGTTTTCTGCCCGTTTGTGGTCTCCGCAAGGTGTGGTTGGCTGCGGCGGTTGCCGATGGTGATCGACTGCCTTTTCTGTAGGGATGTGCTCAAACTCCGGGTGAGAACCCTGCACCGACTTTGTCGTTGCTGGCGGCAGCGGTGTCATTGACACCGTTCCCTCGCTGGAGGTGTCGTTGTGGAGCTCCAGCACCTACAGTACTCTGGTGTCTTCGGGTGAAAACCTTGGACCCGGCTTGCGGGTCGGATGACGGTGTTGTGTTCTCCACAACACAAACCTCCTTTGAGGCGTCATCTTGGAGACCCTTATGTATGGCTCTTGTCGCTGTGTGTGCTGACGGTGCTGTGTCTTGGTGATGTTGGTGCGGCCAGCTTGGGGCCGACGGTGGTTTGTTTCCCTCTTCGGCAGGTCTTCTCGTGATCTCGGTCTTTTGGATGTGCTTGCCCAAGAGCCTCCACTGGTTGCTGTTGCGGTGTGGGAGCTTCGTGCTCTTGGTGGCGTCTCGGCTCAACTTTGCTCAACGACGACACAATGTGTGTCTCCCCCACCTGCTGCTTCTCGACCATTGTGGCGGAGCTCCCTTGCTAGGTTTGTGCTAGGTGCTAGGCTTGACACTCACCGATGATGCTGGTGGTGCTCCTCAGTTGTGCCGTGGGGTTCGAGTCGCACGCTGGTGCGTGTGCGTAGGGCTGATTGAGGACTCTTGGCATTGGTGATCCCTCGACTGCACCCCCACCTCTTGTGTCTCTTGGCGGCTCTTGCTTTTTCTTTTCTAGTGGTCTTTTTCTTGTATTTTCTTTGTTCTCTCTCCCATGTATCCCCTGTAAAACTGCTATTCTGTTGTAAGAACATGGCCTGCCAGGCTACTTTTGGAATATAACAACCGGTGGGGAGCAATCCCCCCCGGCATTCTCGAAAAAAAAAACACATGTCTGTCGCATTAACGCGGAATATTCTTTTAATGGGAGACGATGTTTTCATCGAGACGATTGTGATGACTTTGTTAATTTCAAAACTCAACCGACCGCTCAATCTTTCGAAGGTGCTGTGTAACTGATGGAATTACCGTTCCGCATACTTTGCAACTCACGCATGGCACTCGGGGCAGTTGACTTATTTCCACAGATGGCCGATGTCAACGTATAACTTGTTTAGCCATGGCTTTTTTGTCGAGCGAGTTTAGCCATAGCTCTCCAAGGGAGAACTGCACTCCGGGCAGACCGGGCTGCAGCCCGGTGCCTTGGTCCCGCATGACCAGGGGTAGTGCAGCAGGCCCAGAAGTTGCAGCCCACCAAATCCTAAAAGACAGAATGGCCTCTGCCCTCTTCTCCTTCCTCCTTGAGTGTTCAATCGCTCGCTCGCTCAGCCGACTCGCAGACTCGCACGCTCAGCCGTTTCGCGTGCCGATTCTGTCGTACATTGAATAGGCAATTAGGCACAGGCTCACTCCACCCGCCGTCCATGGCCGGTCGGACCTGAGCATACAGCTGCTACAGATACTCGCCGATCTTGATGATGACCGATTAATTACTGCCCGCGTAAGTGCGCGGCAGTGACGAAATCCTTACCCCAGGGAACAGTAAATGTGCCGGATTTGGATAATTACGTGCTCGCCTTTTAGCTGTATATATGCCACGATCCATCGAGAGTAACTAATTGAGCTGTAAGTAGCTTTGTCCCGCCGCAGCATGCCTTCTTCTGAGACGACGCAGTGGATTAATGGAGCGTAATAATTTGGAACTCATGCATGCATATATGTTACTTCCTCTGTCACATATTATAAAATGTTCTGGTAGGCTGAATTAGCACACCAAAATATTTATATTTAGGATCAGAGGCAGTATTAGTGTAGCAACTTTTTTCTTGCATATGCCACGTGTAAAGGTTGTATGTTACCTAACCGGCAGCCTCTGTCTCTCTTCATTAACTTTATAACCTCTGTCTCTCTTCATTAACTATTATGTCAAATCACTAAAATACCTATAAACCATGATAACAAAATTGCATTGCGATAGGGCTTACTTCTACTCGACATACACACGTCTCTATCTCTGTCGCTCTACTTTCATATTCGCCGGAATGAACGGCGCCTCAGCTGGTTACCCGCAGCCATGCCATTGATGGAGGAGGACCCCAATCTCAATAAATTCTAAAAAAGTACTCCCTATTCATAATTATGCTAGTTTTCCCGTAAATTTCAACAACACAGACGCAGATAATTAATCCAAACGATAATTTGATCTTTCTAACTTCCGGACCTATTCATGGTTACCCGCTGCTTGCCGTAATTAATCATTTAAGCAAGGACAATCGGCTTTGAAATTCCTAACTTCCGGACCTAGCCAATCGTATAGAGACGAGGGTTAGAAAATTTGGAGTTTCAATCCTATACGATAACTCGATATTTCGTCCGGTCATGGTAAGAGTTCATCTGGTTGATTTAATTTGGTTGTCTAAATCTATTTGCTACTAAGTTTCTTTTATACCATGAATTTCCTTTTCCACGGACCTTTCTTCACATCTCATACTGTTGAAGGCTTGAACAATGTGTGCTCAACTTCTTGCTATTGTCTTTTCCCTACTAAAGTTTAAAAAAATATCAAGGTGTTGCTACTTGTTATTTTAAAATCTAGAATACGTTGTCTAGAAGAAGCAAGAAAAAATTATATCTTCCAAAAAGGATCAATCGACAATCATCTATACATGTTTTTTATAGTAAATGATCAGTACACAAAATTAATTTTGAAAAACCAAATAAAAGAATTGTGTACTCCTACATTTTTTTTCCTTCCGACAAAAGGCTTCCATTGTCTCTCGATCTAGGACCCCGAATGTTCACGAACGACCCTGGTCCGTACGTGGATGGATAATTCGAGTCAAATCTGCGATTACTTAAATCTGCGATTACTGACATGCAGGTACGTCGCGGTAGTAATAAAGTGGGCCACCATCTGGAGGGATGGTTAATGAAAGACAAACTGTACGTCAAAGAAAATAATGAAAGACAAACTGTACGTCAAGAAAATCATGAAAGACCTTAAGACCAAATGGCCTCTTCTTCTTCTTCTTCCTCCTCCTCCTCGATCGCTGCCTGCACTCGCAGTCGCAACGCATATGCTTCAGACTGCAGCACCATGCATACAGCTAGCTGCTACAGATACTGGATCATCTTGATGACCGATTAATTACTGCGGGGCAGCGACGAAATCTTTAACCCCAGGAAACAGTAAATGTGCCGGATTTGGATAGTTACGTGTTCATCGAGTAACTAATTGAGCTGTAGCTTTGTCGCGCCACTGCATCTGCATGCGTCCTTCTGAGACGACGCATGCAGTGGCTTAATGATATGATCCATGGCGATAAGGGCATGATGAATCATATCATATATACGTAGTAGTAAAGCATCAAGCAGATCGAGAGGCAGGCCAAGATAATCTGGTCTTAATTGGATCAGTCCTTGTGTATATGTCCTGGCTGCCTCAGCTGCTTGCCATCAATGAGTGTCAAATTTCTCGTTTCCTCCTGGGATGGCTGGCTAGCTAGTAGTAGGAACGGGCGATCGATTATTTCCTTGGAGGAATTGACGAAGCTCAGTTAGAAGCATACGTACGTAGATGAAGATAAAGTCTCATTGTTTCGACATGCAGGGCCTTGATGAAGCTAGAGTTGGCTTCCGACTATTCGATTTATCTCTTTGTCATGTTTGGTGGTTTATGTTTTCTCTTATCGCAGTACGATACTTTTCTTATTAAAAACGTATTGAAAAATTTGCACAATCTCGTAGCGCATTGAATACGTACTGGTCGTAAAGTTTGCGTAATCCTACACATGGTCGAGACTCGCTTGCTAGCCGATGGAATTACCGTTCTACGTAGTACGTTCGGAACTCACGCATGACATTCGGGGTAGTTGACCTTTTTTTTTGAGAGAGAGAAAGCACTTGGCTTTATTACAAAACAGTTTGGTTAGAGTCGCCAGAACCCCGGCTGATCATCCAATGTGAGGCCCCAATTGGTTCACCGTATACATGGCCGTCTTACGCCCAGTGCGAGAGGTGCGACGGCCGGGGACAATACAGATTTGGGGGCCATAACTAGTACAAATACACATATATGACAGTGAAAAAAAAGAGGCCCATGTAACTTAGGGCCCATTTATTGAGTTTGCACTGGGGGCTCTGAAATCTCAGAGCTGGCCCTGACCGTATATTAGGCGAAACCGGCAGGAAATATTACGGACCAAGTGTCCAACGAAAAGTCTAGCGCCCGAGTGAAAAATAATACGGTTTCCTATTCTAGCCCGTCAATCCAAGCGGGGTCTAAGGTTTAGTGGTTTTACGATCGCGCACGGAAGGTTATGGTGAGAGGACAGGGAAGGATGAATACAGACGGAAGGCTCAACGCTGCACAGATTGGCTACTAATAGCGATCTAGAGCGTCGATGCAGAGACCAGAGTGATCTCAACGAAAATCTTGCACTCACAACCCAAACCCTAATCGCCTCCGGAAACACTGGAGCGTACTCAAACCGCCACCAAGAGGGACAGACCCTGAATCCTGAACCAGAGGGATGGACCCGTTTTGAATTCCACATTGAGTAATTCGATAGTAAGGTGAGCTCTGGTTTGGAAATCATGAACGACAAAATGTAAACAAAAATACTAATCTTAAATAAATAAAAGACAAAATGGTCTCTTCTTCTTCCTGGCCTTGTGCCTTGCGGTTCAATCGCTCGCAGATGCAGCGCATATATGCATGATGCATCCATCCTCTGCGCGCGTAATTGCGTAGCACTGACTAGTACTAAATCTTTACTGCACCCCATATCAAAAGCGGTAAATGTGCCGGATTTGGTTATTTAAGCACGCGCGCCCTACCTTCACCTTTCATCTCGCTAGCTATTCCTCTCTGCTCTTAAGTCAAAAAAAAATAAAATAGAGCTATTCTCTCTGCTCTTAAATTTGATCAAGCAAAGAGACTAGCGAAAATAATTTGGTCTTAACTGGATCTGCCCTTGTAATAATAAGTCCTGGCCGTCCGCCATCAATGTGTGTCCATCTGGGCTGGCTATCTAGCTGAAGGAATTAATAGTTCGAAACAAAGCTTGATTCCTGCTGATTCTAATACAAGTTCATAGGAGTAGTAGTAGTTATTTCTCAATTATTACTTTCTTGGGCTGTTCCGCAGAAAAGAAAAGTCTGAATGTTTCTGCGTTGCGGGGCCAAAATGCTGGTGGCGGTAGCATCTGACTTCTTTAACACAAAGTAAAGGTTGGGCTCTGATGACGACAAGATTCAAACGAAGATGTTAAGCCCTCTAGTTAAATGTATAGTTCCTTTGCAGTTTCTTTTTGCGAATGTATAGTTGCTTTTTGTTGTATGGAAAAGGGTTTACAGAAAACCTCGTCGAACCACTATAGGAGATTAGGAGTAGTATTAACTCAATAACTCTGGAGAACTTGCCTGTGGCAAGATGGTTAGGTGGGCGGTTGTACCCCCAGCCCAACAGAGTTCAAACCTTAGGTTTGACGCTACTGTTTCTCATTTAGACAGAATATTCTTCAGTGGGTGGCGGTGTTCCCGTCGATAGCTAGGCGCCCGTGGTGACTTCGTCAATCTCAAGACTCAATCGTCGGCTCAGTCTTTCGGAGGTGCTCATATCGATAGTGTGTGCGTTCATAGGGGTGAGTGTATTCGCGCGTATGTGAGCGTCTGTGTTGTACTGTGTTTCGCAAAAATAAAAAACTCAATAACTCTGGCACTACTGCAGCTATAGCGTGTCCCGACGCGCGCGTATATGCCAGTGCACTGCATGTCCTGCCGAGAGTGGATTTTTGGAACCCGGATTATATGGAGACCATTTTTTTAGAAAATTTTAAATCGACATTTTTAAGTTTCACACATCATCAAAAAGTTTCCGGATAGAGATATTGTCGAGACCTACCATCGTGCAAATTTTCAAACCCAAATTCGTTGTATTTCGGGCTGTCTGAAAAAGAAAAATCGGCGAAAAAATTCAAATGTTCGGGTAGTACGTAACTAGAAACGTAGTACGTCTAGTGTCTAGACAGAGTTGACGCTTGACCGCACCTGACATGCGACACACGGTGTACGTATATAGACATGGACTGAGTACGTACGGCCACCACACAAAAAAGGAAAGGACGTACGTAGAGTACCGTACAGTGGTGAAACTTAATAAGACCGCGTATACATACGGTCGGCCGGCCACCTAGCTAGTTTTAGTTGTACACGAATTTGAGTGGCACCACGTGCATTTTAATTAAGTACGTACGGGGGCCAGCAGCACAGTTGTGTATGTACCTATACTTTCAGCATGATAACAAGCGAACCGGTACGTACGAGAAAGTCAGGAGAGGAGGCGATCGTGGCAATCGTGGCGGCGGCCTAGGGTTTCAACCCTAGCCGCCGCCGCCGGTGATATCTGCAGCTTCATTGTTGCCGCCGGCAAAGATTTGACGGGTCCTCGCCTCCTCTAGGTGCCGTTCTGGCACTAGAAGGGGTGGGGACCTCGGACCTGTGCACGATGCTTTTTGAATGTCCTTAATGGTAGAGTTTGGTTTTGGTTGTCATCTTCTTCGTTAATGGAGATGGTATCGTATGCAATAAGTGATCTTCCACGCTTCGTTCGACGGCGAGATATCTTTCCCGACGTCAATGGTGGCTTTGGAAGATTAAGTCTGTCTAGGCATGGTTATTCAGATCTTGCTTCGCCAGATCAATCTTGGATTGTTTCTCATGGTTGCCGCGAGGAGGTGATACGTCTCCAACGTATCAATAATTTCTGCTGTTCCATGCTTATATTATACCATTTGCTACATGTTTTATATACACTTCGTATCACTTTTATGCATTTTCTGGGACTAACCTATTAACAAGATGCCACAGTGCCAGTTCCCTGTTTTCTGCTGTTTTTGGTTTCAGAAAGTTACTTCTGGAAATATTCTCGGAATTGCACGAAACAAAAGGCCAGGTCCCTATTTTTCCAGCACGTACACGGAGTCCGAAGGAGAGACGAAGGAGAGCCACGAGGTGGCCAAACCACCTGGGCGCGGGCCCACCGCCGCGCCTGGTGGTTTGGGCCCCTCGGGGGTCCGCCGACATCGCCCCTTCGCCTATTTATTCCCCGAGACGCGAAAACCCTAAAACACCGAGCCTTTCATCCAGAACATATTCGCTGCCGCCGCCGTCGTCAACCCTAACTCGGGGGGTTCTGAAGCTCTTCCCGGCACCCTGCCGGAGAGGGGAATCATCACCGGAGGGCTCTACATCGCCATGCCCGCCTCCGGAGTGATGCGTGAGTAGTTCATCCTTGGACTATGGGTCCATAGCAGTAGCTAGATGGTTGTCTTCTCCACTTGTGCCATCATGTTTAGATCTTGTGAGCTGCCTATCATGATCAAGATCATCTTATTGTAATGCTACATGTTGTGTTTGCTGGGATCTGACTTATATTGATACCTATGTGGAGCTGAATATTATATTATCATGTCTATGTCATTTGTGATCTTGCATGCTCTCCGTTACTTGTTGAAGCCTTGGCCACGTGAATACTTGTAACTCCAAGAGGGGGTATTTATGCATGATAGTTGGGTTCAACCTCTATTTAACCTGGGATAGTGACAGCAAGTTCTAAGGTTGTAGATGTGTTGTTGCCACTAGGGGTAAAACAGCAATGCTTTATTCAAGGATGAATGTATTGTTTACATTACGCACATTACTTAATGCAATTGTCTGTTGCTTGCAACTTAATACTGGAAGGGGTACGGATGTTAACCGGAAAGTGGACTATTTAGGCATAGATGCATGCTGGATAGCGGTCTATGTACTTTGTCGTAATGCCCAAATGAATCTCATAGTAGACACCACAGCTCACACATGCATGTTATATGCACTTATCAATTGTCAATTGCCCAGCTGTAATTTGTTTACCCAGCATGTTAGTTATCTTATTGGAGAGACACCACTAGTGAACTGTGGACCCCGGTCCATTCTTTTACATCTGAAATACAATCTACTGCAATCATTGTTCTCTACTGTTTTATGCAAACAAACATCATTTTCCATTCGATACGTTTAACCCTTTGTTTTCAGCAAGCCGGTGAGATTGACAACCTCACTGTTAAGTTGGGGCAAAGTAATTTGATTGTGTTGTGCAGGTTCCACGTTGGCACCGGAATCCCTGGTGTTGCGCCGCACTACACTCCTTCACCAACACCTTCGAAGCAAACCTCGTTTTCCTACTGGTCGATTAAACCTTGGTTTCATACTGAGGGAAAACTTACTGCTGCACTCATCATACCTTCCTCTTGGGGTTCCCAACTGACGTGTGACGTACAAGCATTGTTTCTGGCACTATTAACCTAGAGCCACCAACACGTTTTCTGGCGCCGTTGCCGGGGAAAACGAATTGCTTCTGCAAGGGGAGTCTCTCACACCCAATCTCTTTACTTTGTTATTTGTCTTGCTTAGTTTATTTTTATTTAGTCTTGTTTGCTCTCTTTATCAAAAACACAAAAAAATTAGTTACTTGTTTAATTCAGTTTGATTTTGTTTTTCAAAATGAGTACTCCTGAGAACACTAAGTTGTGTGACTTCACTAGCACAAACAACAATGATTTCATATGCACTCCTATTGCTCCACCTGCTTCTACAGCAGAATTTTATGAAATTAAACCTGCTCTATTAAATCTTGTTATGAAAGAGCAATTTTCTGGTGTTAGTACTGATGATGCTGCTGCCCATCTTAATAACTTTGTTGAACTTTGTGAAATGCAAAAGTATAAGGATATGGATGGGGATATTATAAAACTGAAACTTTTTCCTTTCTCCTTGAGAGGAAGAGCTAAAGAATGGTTGCTTTCTTTGCCTAGAAATAGTATTAATTCTTGGACAAAATGCAAAGATGCTTTCATAGGGAAATATTATCCTCCTGCTAAGATTATATCCTTGAGAAGTAGCATTATGAATTTTAAACAACTTGATAATGAACATGTTGCTCAAGCTTGGGAAAGAATGAAATCTTTGGTGAAGAATTGTCCCACTCATGGACTGACTACTTGGATGATCATCCAAACCTTTTATGCAGGATTAAATTTTTCCTCAAGGAACTTATTGGATTCAGCCTCTGGAGGAACCTTTATGTCCATCACTTTAGGTGCAGCAACAAAGCTACTTGATGATATGATGATCAACTATTCCGAATGGCACACCGAAAGAGCTCCTCAAGGTAAGAAGGTAAATTCTGTTGAAGAAACCTCCTCTTTGAGTGATAAGATTGATGCTATTATGTCTATGCTTGTGAATGGTAGATCTCATGTTGATCCTAATAATATTCCTTTAGCTTCATTGGTTGCTCAAGAAGAGCATGTTGATGTAAACTTCATTAAAAACAACAACTTCAACAACAATGCTTATAGGAATAATTTTGGTAGCAACAATTATAAGCCTTATCCTTCAAATGGTTATGGCAATTCTTATGGTAATTCCTACAGCAACAATAGAAGTGTGTCCTCTGATCTTGAAGCTATGCTTAAAGAATTTATTAGCACACAAAAAGCTTTCAATAAAACTGTTGAGGAAAAGTTTGAAAAAATTGATGATCTTGTCTCTAAAGTTGATAGTCTTGCTCATGATGTTGAAATTCTAAAACTGAAAGTTATGCCTAATGAAGTTAAAGATACTAAGTCATTTGCTACAGCAAATGCCATCCAAGTTCGAATTGATAATAATATTAGGATGTTGGCTGAATTGCATGCTAGGTGGGAAAAAGAGGAAGAACTTGAAAAAGAGAATAGTATAGTTAGAGTTTGTACTATCACCACCACTAGTAATGCTAATGTTTCACATGCTAGTAAACCTCCTACTATTGATGGTAATGTTATTGGTGTTGTAATGTCTCTACTACTTCTGCAAAGCGTTTGAAATTGCCTAAAACTGCTGAAACTTTTTCTGATAAAAGTGCTGAAATTTTTCAAACTATTGGAGACAATGGTTCCACCACCATTGACAATAATGATTTTGATTTTGATGATTGTAACATCTCTGAAGTTATTATGTTCTTGCAAAAATTAGCTAGAAGTCCCAATGCTAGCACTATTAATTTGGCTTTTACAAAGCATATTACAAATGCTCTTTTGCAAGCTAGGGAGGAGAAGTTGAAACTTAAAGCTTCTATTCCTAGGAAATTAGAAGATGGTTGGGAACCCATCATTAAGGTAAAGGTGAATGATTTTATTGCAATGCCTTGTGTGATCTTGGTGCAAGTGTTTCGTTTTGCCCAAGAAGCTTTATGATATTCTTGATTTGCCACCTTTGGAACATTGTTATTTGGATGTTTTTCTCGCTGATAATGCTATGAAGAAACCTTTGGGGCGAGTTAATGATGTTTTTATTACGTAAAAATAACCTTGTCCCCGTTGATTTTATTGTTATGGATATTGAATGCAATGCATCTTGTCCTATTGTTTTGGGAAGACCTTTTCTTCGAACTGTTGGTGCCATCATTGATATGAAAGAAGGTAATATAAGGTACCAATTTCCTCTCAAGAAAGGTATGGAACACTTCCCTAGGAAGAGAATGAAGTTACCTTTTGACTCTATTGTTAGAGCAAGTTATGATGTTGATGCTTCTTCTCTTGATAACACTTGATTTTCACTTTCTGCGCCTAGCTGAAAGGCGTTAAAGAAAAGCGCTTATGGGAGACAACCCATCGTTTTTATTTGCTGTTATTTTTGTTTTCTTTGAGTCAAGGAGTTTTGTTACTTCTGTAGCAACTCCTTTGTATCTTTATTTTATCGCAATGTTGTGCCAAGTAAAGTTCTATATTGAAAGTTGATGCAAGATTTGGATTTCTGCGCAGTGACAGATTTTTAGCTGTCACGGATTTGAGCTTATCTCCCTGTAGAAAATTCAAAAAATTCTGAGAAAAATCACGCATATTCCTGAGATATGTACGCAACTTTCATTATTTTAGGCCAGATCCATCTGAGCAACTTAAGTGCCTCGAAAAAATTCGTCATTCCAGACTGTTCTGTTTTTGACAGATTCTGCCTTTTGTTTTGCATTCGCTCTTTTACTGTGTTTGTGTGGATTTCTTTGCTCCACAAAGCATTGGTGGCTGTAGCTAATGTCCAGAAGCTTTGGGATTGATTGTATCATTACAGAATATGAGAATTTTTGATTATGCACTAACCCTCTAATGAGAACTGTCTTGAGTTTGGTGTGAAGGAAGTTTTCAAGGATCAAGCGAGAAGGGTGATATTATGTGATCAAGAAGAGTGAAAAGCCTAAGCTTGGGGATTCCCAAGGCATCCCCTTCTTCATCAACAAACTTATCAGGTCATCTCTAGTGAAACTATATTTTAATTCTTTCACATCTTATGCGCTTTACTTGGAGCGTCTGTGTGTTTTTATTTTTGTTTTTGTTTGAATAAATTTGGATCCTAGCAATCCTTGTGTGGGAGAGAGACACGCTCCGCTTTTTCATGTGAATACTCATGTTCTTCACTTATATTTGTTGAGTATTCTTAACTAGCTACTGCAGTGCTTTTAGCTCCTGTTTTTCATGCATCTCTTCGAGCTGTTAGCACTTGTTTATAAATACTCTCTTGCTGCATTATATTATCATTTAGAGAGTTTATGTTTAATTAAATTTATTGGTGTTTGTTTGGAAGAAAGAAAATGCTACATGTAGTAGTTGGTATTGGAAAAGACATATGCATTCTTGTAGATCATTGTCTTGTTTTGATTTGATGCTTTGCAATTGTTTTGAGCTCTCAAGTAGATCATGTTTAAGCTCTTGCATCATGTAGTTAAAGCCTAGTAGTGGAGAACTACCGTAGAGCTTGTTGAGACTTGGGATGCATATTTGTTCTCTCTAAGGTCTAGATATTTTCTGGTAAAATGTTTGAGCAACAAGGAAGACAGTGTAGAGTCTTATAATACTTGCAATATGTTTTTATGTGATTCTTGCTGTACCGGTTTATACTTGTGTTTGCTTCAAACAACCTTGCTAGCCTAAACTCTGTACTGAGAGGGAATGCTTCTCGTGCATCCAAAACTTGAGCCAAAACCCATGCCATTTGTGTCCACCATACCTACCTACTATGTGGTATTTCCTGCCATTCCAAGTAAATATTTCATGTGCTACCTTTAAACTATTCAAAACTTTATTACTCCTTATTTGTGTCAATATTTTATAGCTCATGAGGAAGTATGTGGTGTTTTATCTTTCAATCTTGTCATTTACTTCTGACAGACTTTCACCTGGACTAGTGGCATATACATCTGCTTATCCAATAATTTGCAAAAAGAGCTGGCAACGGGGTGCCCAGCCCCAATTAATTACAACTTTCATTAATAATTCTCTTCACATGTTTTGCCCTGATTTATCAGTAAGCAACTTAATTTTGCAATAGACACTCCTCCATGGTATGTGAATGTTGGAAGGCACCCGAGGATTCGGTTATCCATGGCTTGTGTAAGCAAAAGGTTGGGAGGAGTGTCATCTATAAAGAAACTAAAATACATGTGTAAACAAAAGAGAAGAGGGATGATCTACCTTGCTGGTAGAAATAACGTCCTTCATGGGAGCCGCTCTTTGAAAGTCTGGTTGACAAGGGGGTTAGAGTGCCCACTACCATTCGTTGACAACAACAAACACCTCTCAAATATTTATTTTGTGCTCTCTATATGCTTTCGAAAACTTAAAAAGCTCTAGCACATGACTTAATCCCTGCTTCCCTCTGCGAAGGGCCTATCTTTTACTTTATTGTTGAGTCAGTTTACCTACTCCTTTCTATCTTAGAAGCAAACACTTGTGTCAACTTTGTGTGCATTGATTCTTACATATTTACTTATTGCACTTGTTATGTTGCTTTATGTTGACAACTATCCATGAGATATACATGTTACAAGTTGAAAGCAAATGCTGAAACTTAATCATCCTTTGTGTTGCTTCAATGCCTTTTACTTTGAATTTATTGCTTTATGAGTTACCTCTTATGCAAAACTTTTTGATACTTGTCTTGAAAGTACTATTCATGAAAAGTTTTTGCTTATATGATTCATTGTTTACTCTTTATCTATTTGTTAGCAAACTATAGATCATTGCTTTGAGTCACTTCATTCATGACATGAGCCTTGCAATATATTGATCAAGATTGTGTGAAAGCATGTCTCCTCAGAAATTATTTGTTGTTATCGTTTTACCTACTCGAGGACGAGTAGAACTAAGCTTGGGGATGCTTGATACGTCTCCAACGTATCCATAATTTCTGCTGTTCCATGCTTATATTATACCATTTGCTACATGTTTTATATACACTTCGTATCACTTTTATGCATTTTCTGGGACTAACCTATTAACAAGATGCCACAGTGCCAGTTCCCTGTTTTCTGCTGTTTTTGGTTTCAGAAAGTTACTTCTGGAAATATTCTCGGAATTGCACGAAACAAAAGGCCAGGTCCCTATTTTTCCAGCACGTACACGGAGTCCGAAGGAGACACGAAGGAGAGCCACGAGGTGGCCAAACCACCTGTAGGCGCGGGCCCACCCCCTGCCGCGCCTGGAGGTGGTTTGGGCCCCTCGGGGGTCCGCCGACATCGCCCCTTCGCCTATTTATTCCCCGAGACGCGAAAACCCTAAAACACCGAGCCTTTCATCCAGAACATATTTGCTACATGTTATATGCACTTATCAATTGTCAATTGCCCAGCTGTAATTTGTTTACCCAGCATGTTAGTTATCTTATTGGAGAGACACCACTAGTGAACTGTGGACCCCGGTCCATTCTTTTACATCTGAAATACAATCTACCGCAATCATTGTTCTCTACTGTTTTATGCAAACAAACATCATTTTCCATTCGATACGTTTAACCCTTTGTTTTCAGCAAGCCGGTGAGATTGACAACCTCACTGTTAAGTTGGGGCAAAGTAGTTTGATTGTGTTGTGCAGGTTCCACGTTGGCACCGGAATCCCTGGTGTTGCGCCGCACTACACTCCTCCACCAACACCTTCGAAGCAAACCTCGTTTTCCTACTGGTCCGATTAAACCTTGGTTTCATACTGAGGGAAAACTTACTGCTGCACTCATCATACCTTCCTCTTGGGGTTCCCAACTGACGTGTGACGTACAAGCATTGTTTCTGGCACTATTAACCTAGAGCCACCAGGAGGTTTGTCCTCGCAATATCTATCCCGGCTACTACATCTTCGGCAATGGTGATTCGTTCTCTCGGCTCCCAACGACGTCGACAAGGTGGTTCGGTTATTTGTCCCTGGAATATCAGTGGTGGTGCTCTTGCCGATGTTGCTGGATTAATTTAATGGCTGTGTGCGTGCACAAAGCCTTGGCATTGCGGCTCAAAATTAAAAAAGGAGAACCTTCGGTGGTATTCACAGATCTGTGGCTTGGTGGTGTTGGCGTTGTTCTACGGCTGCCTTCAGAAAAGTATAAGATTGTGTCATGGATGAAGAAAGAGCTTGAAGATCTCATAGATTTGCTAGTCTATTTTAGTTTTGTTTTTGTAATCGATATAATCGTGTACTCTTTACTGGTTTAATATACGTGGAAAAATTCAAAAAAAAATACTTTCAGCATGATAGACGTGCTCGATCGCACTAGCTAGCGTTGCCAAGATTTTCTCCTTGGGTGGTCTTTGCTTTTTCTAGAGTTTTGCTAAATATTTATCCGTGTTCTAAATGGCCATTAGTTATTTTGCAGCTTGGTTGGGTGCAGTGGCGGAGCTTGAAGAAAATCTCCGGGGAAGAAGCTGCACAACACAGACATGTAAAAGAAAATTTGGAACCAACAATTTCAGTTTATCGCAAAATCTATGAGCGTGACGAGAATTTCCCCAATTCTGGTATGCAAGAATCAGAGCTAAAAGAGCAAGAGCTAGAGTTAGGACTACAATAGGATTGTAATTGTAGGCAAGGAGAAATTACAGCAGACTTGGAGATGGGTTAGCTGGCTGCCTTGCCGGACGTGCGAACGGCGGAGAGGTAGCTTGCAAGGGAGGATGATGTTCGAGCTGCGAGTCCCTGTTGATAACTGCACACCGATTTTCATTTTGCCCTTTATAAAAGTACGGCCTTTGTCCTTTCCTCTAAAAAAAAAACTGCTCGACGTGTGCCAAGTGCGGCTAGGAAGAGATGAGCCACTCTCTTGAAGAATGCCGCCGTTACCCGCGCCATTGGCGGCCGGTCACGCCCACAACCACTGTCACCGACTAATTCGCCAGTTACGGGAAGAGAGAGAGTGAGGTTTAGTGAAAATCAAACTCTGTAAAATTGACCAAATATAAAAAAAAAATATGAACACCTAATATGAATTCAATATTACTAAAATCATAGTAAACAAAATTGTATATTATATGCATTTGATATTATAGATTTTTAATCGATATATATATACACTTGGTCAAACTTTGAATAAAAACACATAACACAATATAGATTTTTATACGCACTGGACCATATTCATGGTCATTTCACGATTCGTGTAGTGGAGTACTTTAGAAAGCTGAATAAGACCATGAATCGATGACGACACATCAATTAATTAATCAGCACGGCCACATTTTATTAGTTTTTCCTGCAGTCCCGGTGAAGCAACGTAGTCCTCCAAAAGGAAAAAGGAGGGAATGTGATGGTGGGAGCGGGATTATTACGAAATAACGGCCGGAGTGACCTCGACCTAAGACTGAATTAGTTTATTAGCACTGACATCATGAATCACGTGGCACGCATATGTTGCTTTGCTTTTGCTTATTCTATACTCCTACTCCGTATTTTTGTTTTGTTGGGAGATGCGCGCGAGAATATATTGCGTGTGATGTCATGCATGCATGCGTGAGCAGTCGAGATGACGCAGCGCTTGGTCACCAGTGACATATGCATGCAACTGCAAATCTGCATGCATGATTACTTGTATTTAATTAGTTTTTTTTTTTTTGCTATGATATTTAATTAGTTATGGTAGCCTAACGAAGATTAATGTTTAGGAGTACTACAAGTACTACTAATTTAACCTGCATGCATGATTACTTGTACTCTCTCAACGGTAGATCATTTAATTAACCATTCTTACTGTTAATTGCACGAGTGGCTGACATTACTGCAGGCACACATGAACCGCTATAGTGTTAGAAGTAGCGATGTACATATGAACGCGGACGTTTGGCTCTCGGGCACATGCCCTTTTTTGAATTTTTTGAAAATCGTACTTTTTTGCTTCAAAAAAATCTGAAAAAATTCACACAGCAAGATATACATGTTCTGAAGGTGCGCAAGAAATTTCGTAAGAAAATAATAAAATTTGTGGCCTACAGAAAAAAGACAAATTTCTGACAGAAAATTCATACTATTGTCTGTCAGAAATTTGTTCTTTTTATGTAGCTCGTAATACGATTTATTTTCCTCAAATGATTTGTACCGTGCGTAGAGGACATGCATATACATCAGCTAGTATTTTTTTGGATTTTTTGAAATCGTCAAAAAGAATTCAAATTTTTTTGAACAGAGCGGGAGCACTGGTGCCCGAGCTCCGTTGTGGGTTTCCGTGTACATATCCTTTGGGAAAAAGGAAACGATCTATATACTCACATTAGACAGTCAATGCCCTGTAGGCCTGTACACATCCAGTATAGTACGTGTGCACGATAACAACGTACTGTTTGTCAATATATAAGATTTTTTGTTTAAACGGGGACAAATGGTTTACCCCAATCTATTAATTAAAAATAAGAGAGATTCCCGATTAATTACGAAAACCGGACGAAAACCTGTACAACAAACCCACAACCACAAGCGAACAACCCAAGCAAACAACCACCGAACCGACAATAAAAACGTCCAACCTATTACAACCACTAAGAGATAGCACTAGCTACAACATGAAATGGGCACAACTGTTAAGCAAAAGCGGAAGTTTTCCTTGCGCCGCGAAGCTTCTTTCTTACCCTACTCCTGAGAGACTTCTCCACCTTTATGATTATACATCGTCTGAAGCCGTCCCCGCCAAGACGATCTCAATATATTTCCATATTGTATGGATTTGGTACTAGGGATCTTGATATATGTTTCCAATATAATTGGTCAAATTTTACAAAATAAATCAACAATTAATATACATCCTAATACTCGGAGGCGGCGATTTGGGTAGTGGGTCTAGATGCACCCATAAGGTAATTTATTTTGTTTTTTTCAGAATCTCAAAAAATTCCAGAAAAAAATCGGGATGTACATTACAGCGTGATGTGTTAGCACAAAAATTGGCATGGTGATTTTTTTTTTAGCAACCTGTAAAGAAAAGACAAAATTCTGACACGTATATATACATTTCGGTATGTCCGAATTTGTCTTTTTTGCACAGGTTGCAAAAAAAGTTTTTTCTTCTCGTAACTTTTTGTGCTGACTTGAAATGTGTTGGACTACATGCAAAAAAAATTATTTTGAATTTTTTGACATTTGAAAAATTGTTTTTTGGGCTCTGCACCCACCACCCGTTGTGAATATCCGCTAACACTCCTCCTATAGGAGAGAGGGAGTAGTACATATAGGTACGATAAACAACTTAGAGCATCTCCTAGTGGAGGCCCCAAACCCACCCCAAACGTCCGGCGGACAGCCCGGACTCGTTTTGGCCCAAAAACCGCGACCCAACGACGGCCCTCAAAGCCACCCCAAACGTCCGGGCTGTAGGGAGGGTTTGTGGGCGTCCGGACGCGCCCGGACACGCCGCCACGTCGGACGCGGCCCAACAATACCCCACATATATCCGAAAATTCCCCACCCCGGTCGGAACCCTAGCTCTCACTCTCCTCCGATCCCCTTTCCACTCAACTCTTCTCCGACCACATCTTGCCAATGGCGGGCTCCGGCAGCGAATCCGCCACCGAGCTGTACTGGCATGCGTTCGCGGAGGCGGAGGAGGAGGAGATTGGGAGCTGCGTCGGGCCGGATGCCGCCGCGCCGTCTTCGGCGGCTCTGTTCAACGCCGCTGGCAGTTCCGCCGCCGCCCCCGCCGCCGCCCCATCCGACGAAGCAATGGAGGTGCTTCCGCAGGTTTGCCTCCCAATCTCCTCCTTCGCTTCCGGTTGGAATGCCCACATTATAGGAATGAGTAGGATGATTAGGAATTTGATGCCCGATGCACTCCGTAGTACTCCGTCGGCGACGATAGGTTGCTGTGCAATGCGTGGTTGTCCACCCCGTCGGATCCTCTGACCGGAAGACACCACCGTGGTACGTTCTGGGAGCGGATCGGTCAAGTGTTCAATGCAAACTCGGAAGTGTTCCGCAATGAGGGCTCCATCCGCCATAGATGGGGCACCATAGTGGCGGAAATCAACAAGTTCTCCGGATGCTTTGCTCAAATGGGTTCCGTAAGTTCTATTGTTATTTTTTTTTACAATGTTGGATCCATTAGCACCGATTCATGGAGTGTCTATTTTATTTTTATAGATAGACGAAGCCGTCATGCTGTACAACGCACTTGGGGGGAAGCCGGAGACGACGGAGTGGAAGTTCGGCCATTGTTGGGACATGTTAAAGGATAGCCCTTTCGTGGACTACACGCCGAATGAGGAGAGGAAGGACATGATCCGCCGAGTGGAGACCCAAGCTCGACAGGCACGCCGTGCTCGGCAAAGGGAACGCGAAGCACACGAACGTGAGGAGGCCGCCGCCGCCGCTGCCGACCGGGAATGGCAACGTGCATCCGTCGCCGCTCACGCACGGGAGCTGGAGCGTGAAGCGGGAGCCCGCCGTTGCCTTCGCCGTCGCCAAAGGCGTGAAGCTGAACGTGCGGCGGCCGCCGCCTGGGGTCCTGTTTGAGCGCGCCTCCGATTTGATTTATGAATGTTTGAACTATGTTTGTGAATGTTTGAACCATATGATGTTTGAACTATGTTGATCATTTGATCATTTGATCTACGTGCATGTCCAATATGGGTTTGGGGGAGATTTTTTGAGGGTTGTGGTTGTAGGACACCGTTTTTGGGGCTGTCCGGTCACCGTGCCCGGACGCGTCCGGTCGCAGTTTGGGGGCCGGATTTGGGGCCTCCGCTTGGAGATGCTCTTACTGCGCACATTATCTTACTGGGCCATTTAGTTCACGCACGCCGGCCGGCCATTGGCTACTTTTGCATCTGAGATCGATTTGTGAGCACTAACTAGATCAGAGAACACGGTAGGGACACGAGTTACATCACTTTTAATTACTAGTGTATTAATCTGAACGACGGCGCTAGAGAGCTAAGCAAATGGATCAACGGAGTCAAATCTATATGGAGTATGTCTGCGATTACCGCAAAGGACAAGCGTACTCCGTAGTGGTTAAGCGGCCGGCGGCGTATACGTGCATGGCGCGGTTAATGGCACTATATATACCAGGTAGCTGGAGTGGTAAGTACTCCACTCCGGTAGCTAGTGTTCTTGTGGGCACTCATAGAGGAGGGAGGCAGGGTATGTTAAGACGGTTACGCTTTTAGGTGCGCTTTTTGATTAATTATTAGGGCACGGCAGGATTACTTGTAGCGCATTGAAAATCTGCATTGATCTTGTTGCGTAGTACTCTTGTTACGCTTTTTCGTGTGTTGATGAGAATGCATGGCAGAGGTAGAGTACCACTTACGTAGCCATAAAGCTCCGGTGACCCCACGCGTTTACGCGTCCATGGTCTGGGACTCTGGGTGGTGGATGACTCGAGGAGAGATCGTATGTACCCACCCGACCGGTTAATTTTGTCGATCGACCGGGTTTTTGGCTGTATCGGCGAGCCCGATGGAAATGCCGGTATATTGAGGGATGCTGTTCTTCGCACGTGCGAGCGCTCGTACTGTTTGGACACAGAAAACGATGAGCTTGTCGGAGAGGAAGAAGACGCCTCCTCCCCGCAGCCTCCGCCGGCTTAACCGCCGTCCATCCCACCTCCGGATGGCACCCGCCGGGTTCGGGTGCGGGTTTGGCACCCCCATACCTGCACCCGCATCTCTACCCGCCCCCCGTCACCCGTACCCATACCCGCATGCGGGTATAGAATTTTCCCATACCCGACACCCGCCGGGTACCCGCCAAATTCGTGCTGAACAACAAAATGACAGGTTTAGCACACTTTCAGCAACATATAACAAAAAAATTCAGCAACAAACTGACAGCAATTTTAAGCAACAAATTGACAACAATATTCAGTAACAAATAGATAGCAAAATATCCAGCAAAACAAACAAAATGAACAAGAAAAATAGAAACATCCGCTATTGTGCAAAAACAGACAAGAAGCAACACCTAAAAGGCTAAGATGCAATACAAATAGCAAGATTACAGGAATATATAATAGCATTCAGCAGCTATTCTCCAATACAAACATCAGGAATAAAACATCTAAAATGAATCAAATAGCTGATGTTCTCCAATACAAATATCAATCCAATAGAATCACCTAAATGAAACACCTAAGCCTAATTTTACCTGCTGCAATAAATCTATAAAACATCTTCTATGAATGAACAAGCTAATGAATCATCTGAAATCTATAAGTCTAGCATCTAAAATCGAATGAACCAAGCCGCCAACCATCTAAATTCCTGCAACCAATCGAATGAATCATCTGAAATCAACAATTCCTGCAACTTACATGGGAGAGTTGGCCTTCTTCGCGCGCTTGTCGCCGGCGTCCATGGCCGTCTTCCCCTTCTTCTGGACGGGGCCGCCGCCGTCGGAGGACGAAGCACCGGGCGTATGGCTCCGCTTTCTGCCGTTCCCGGTCGGCGGCAATCCCGCGCGCGCGCGGCCTCCCTTTGAGCTGGGCGGCATGCCCACCAAGAAGGCGAGCCGGGCTTCGCTTCCCGGCGGGGGGATTTGGGCTGTCCCATCTCCATGCGGCGAAGGTGGCGTCGGTGTGGGGCTGGGCTCGGCTGGCTGCTCGACGGAGTCGCTCCCCTCCAGATCGGCGGAGTCCATGATCGGCGGAGTAGCTCCCAGGGAGCGGCGGCGCCGGACAGCAGAAGAGCAGGCGGCGGTGGCTCGGGGTGGGGGGAGGAAATGAGACGAGAGGAGGACATCGAATGGGTGGGGGGAGGAAACGAGACGAGAGGAAGGCGGCGGCTCGGGGTGGGGGGAGGAAAAGCATTGGGGTTGGCTCTTGGCTGGGGTTAGGGTTTCTTTGTACAATGACAGGTGGGGCAGTGGGGGCGTGGGGCTGGGATGGGTGCTGGAAAGACACTGACAAGTGGGGTCTCCCGGGTATGCGGGTTGGCGGGTATGAGTTTGGCACCCCCATACCCGCACCCGCTATACCCGATGGGTATGGAATTTTCCTGCTAACTACCCCCGTGGGTTTTTTTTCTATACCATACCCGCCCCATTTAAGGCGGGTACCCGTCGGGTATCGGGTTTGCGGGTACCCATTGCCATCCGGAATCCCACCCGTGGCCAACGCGCTACCGCGACGCCTCACCGTTCTGCCTTGCCCCGAACTCATCCTCTGCCGGTCCGCCGCCACCGCTCCCACCCACACCGTTAAGTTCATCGCTCGCATCCACTCGCTCCAGTCTCGACGACGCCTT
This sequence comes from Poa pratensis, assembly GCA_947311845.1. Classification (NCBI taxonomy): domain Eukaryota; kingdom Viridiplantae; phylum Streptophyta; class Magnoliopsida; order Poales; family Poaceae; genus Poa; species Poa pratensis. The sequence continues at coordinate 9,197,647 of CAMZMU010000126.1, forward strand.
CTCCCTATTGGCTCCCTACCGAGGCAATATACCGCTTCGTGTTTGTGAGCTAGCTCGTGCGTCCATGCATGCATATATGCATGGCCGGCACTCGATCCACTCATGGTGTGTAGTTGACTTTTTTTCCATTGTGTACGTGGGAGTAATTAAGGTGCTTGCGCGTGACATCCACGGACGGCCGGAGCCGGTGTCAACGGCTGACGTGTTTAGCTCTGCTCCAAAGTCCAAGCAGCTATGGCGTGCGTACGCTGCTCCTACGTAACCAGCAGGCAACCAGCTCGATCGATCGAAACAAGTCAAAAAGGTGGGTGCGCGTCGATCATCGTGTCCCGCCCCGAGCCACCCAGCCAAGCCGGCCCACACGTCTCGGACCCATCGACGGTCGAGCGCGCGCAAAGTGTAGCCGCCTCGCGCGGGAAACACCTCGATCGGTTAAACACTTAAACAGGGATTGAGCTCGGTGATGATTCATCGAAATCTTTGGCTCAATCCTTCTAAGACTCATTTGATTCATAGGATTGTCAAAGTATTTGTATAAGATAGGATTGTTATGAGTTTTTTTTTCTTTTGAAGCCGTTTGATTCACAGGATCATTTTGTGAAACAATAGACCACACATGGGTTGTTGTATTGCTAGTCAATATATAGACAGATTTACAAACCCTAACCATTAAATGGGAGATCACAATAATCGATTCTCCTCAATTTAGGTGGTTAAGAGATATGTCACGTGCCGTGACATATATAGTCTAACACTCCCCCGCAGTCACAACGGGAGGAGAGCGGACGTTGAGGCTGGACCGAAAATCCAGAAACAACGGTGATGGTAACCCCTTCGTCAGGATATCGGCGAACTGGCGAGACGAGGGGACATGAAGCACACGGACTTGTCCTAGAGCAACACGATCACGAACGAAGTGGAGATCGATCTCGATGTGTTTGGTGCGCTGATGCTGGACAGGGTTCGTGGACATGTAGACGGCGCTGACGTTGTCACCGAACACAACTGTAGCCGGAGGAGACGGACGATGGAGCTCGTGAAGAAGTTGCCGAATCCAGCTAGCTTCAGCAACGGCGTTGGCGACCGCACGGTACTCGGCTTCGGCACTGGACCGAGAGACCGTGTGTTGCCTCTTGGAGGACCAAGAGACGAGGTTGTCCCCAAGATAGACACAGAAGCCCGACGTAGAGCGACGAGTGTCAGGGCAGCCGGCCCAGTCAGCGTCGGTGTAGGTGACCATGGAGTCCGGTGTAGAGGCGTGAAGCTGAAGTCCATGAGAGAGCGTGCCCTTGATGTAGCGCAAGATGCGCTTGATGGCAGCCAAGTGCTGCTCGCGAGGATCATGCATGTGAAGACACACCTGCTGGACGGCGTACGCGATGTCAGGACGCGTGAAGGTGAGGTACTAGAGAGCCCCGGCGAGGCTCCTGTACTCCGTGGAGTCCGCCACGGGAGCACCGGCGGTGGTGGCGAGCTTGGGCGCCGTGTCAACCGGCGTCGTCGCAGGCGTGCATGCAGTCATGCCGGCCTTGTCCAGAATCTCGGCGGCGTACTTGGCTTGCGAGAGGTGCATGCCGGAGGAGTCGCGGGTGACCGCGATGCCGAGGAAGTAGTGAAGACTGCCCATGTCCGTCATGGTGAACTCAGAGCTGAGAGAAGTGGTGATCCGGTCGAGGAGGCGCGGCGAGGAGGCGGTGAGGACGATGTCGTCGACGTACAGCAATAGATATGCAGTACCCTCTGCACACTGGAGAACAAACAGTGACGTGTCGGAGCGAGAACACGTGAAGCCGGTCGAGGTGATGAAGGTCGCGAAGCGCTGGTACCACGCGCGAGGAGCCTGCTTGAGGCCGTATAGCGAACGGTTCAAGCGGCAAACGTGGTCGGGGCGAGCAGAGTCGGTGAAGCCGGTGGGTTGACGACAATAGACGACCTCGGCGAGCTTGCCGTGGAGGAAGGCATTCTTGACGTCGAGCTGGCGAGTCTCCCATTTAAGAGAGATGGCGATGGAGAGGATGACGCGGACCGTGGCCGGTTTGACAACCGGACTGAAAGTCTCGTCGAAGTCGACGCCGTGCTCCTGGGAGAAACCGCGAAGCACCCAGCGTGCTTTGTAGCGGTCAAGCGAGCCATCGGGCTTCAGCTTGTGGCGGAAAACCCACTTGCCGGAGACGATGTTAGCATCCCGAGGGGGAGGAACGAGCTCCCAAGTGTCGTTGCCGAGGAGTGCGCGGTACTCCGCTGTCATAGCCTCGAGCCAGTTAGGGTCCTTGAGGGCAGCACGAGCGGATGTGGGAACCGGTGAATACCTGTTGACAGAAACATGCAGGTTAAGCCGCTCACGGGGTGGGACGTGAATACCGGAGGTGCTACGCGTGCGATGCACGCGAGGAGGCGGCGACGGCGGAGGGGAGGGAGCCGGCGACGGTGGAGGGGAGGGAGCCGGCGTGGCGGGCTGCACGACCAGTGGTACTACTAGTGGGAGGATGTCATGGTCGAGGAACTCGTAAGTGGCAGCGGGCAGAGGCTGCGTGGAGGCGAATGGAAAGGTGGACTCATCGAAAACGACGTGACGAGAGATGATGATGCGGTTGGTGGTGAGGTCCATGCAACGATAGCCCTTGTGGTGAGGGGAGTGACCGAGAAACATACATGCGCTGGACTGGGGTGCAAGTTTATGTGGCATGGTGGCGGCGGTATTAGGATAGCATAGACAACCGAAAACGCGGAGAGAGGAGTAATCTGGGTGGGTGTTGTGAAGAGCAAAATAGGGAGAGGGTGCGCTAATGGTTTTTGTGGGGAGGCGATTCAGAACGTAGGTGGCGTGGTGGAGGGCTTCTACCCAGAAAGGAGGAGGTAAACTAGCTTGGAATAGGAGGGGACGCACAATGTCATTGATAGTGCGGATGATACGCTCGGCTTTACCGTTCTGTTGGGAGGTGTATGGGCATGAGAATCGTATATGTATACCGTGTGCGGCGGCGAGGGAATGGAGTTTGGCGTTGTCGAACTCACGGCCATTATCCATCTGGATGGCCGCGAGAGCTAGGTTGAATTGGGTTTGGGCAAAGGCGCGAAAGGAGGCGAGTGAGGCGTAAGCGTCGGATTTTTGGCGTAGAGGGACAGTCCATAAATAATGAGTGAAATCATCAAGAATAACGAGAAAATATTTGTAACCAGAATTACTTAAAACCGGAGATGTCCAAAGGTCGCAATGTATTAACTCAAAGGGGCGGGTACTTTTGCTAGTGGAAGAAGAAAACGGTAAACGTACATGACGACCAAGCTGACAAGCATGACAAAGAGTGCTATGATTTGTATTACAAGGTAACGAAATATGTTGCGAAAGACGACGATAAGCGTCATGACCGGGGTGACCTAGACGACGATGCCAAACATCATGAGTGGGGGTGGTGGTGGTGAAAACTCGAGGCGCCGATGGCTGAAAAGAATAGAGCTCCCCCGTACTATTGCACCGAAGAAGCTCACGCCGGGTAATGAGGTCCTTCACAGAGAAACCAAACGGGTCAAAATTAACGGAACAGTTATTATCAGTGGTGAATTGACGCACAGAGACAAGATTTTTAATGATGCGAGGTGTAACGAGGACATGATTAAGATGAAGAGGGCGATTAGAAAAAAAAAGAAGGGACAGAGGCATGCCCGGACGCGGAGACGGGAACGGAGGAACCGTCTCCGATAGTGACATGATGATAAGGAGGATGGGGAGATAGAGAGGAGAGGATACCGGTGTTGTTGGAGAGGTGAGTGGTGGCGCCGCTGTCCATGACCCACTCCGGGGTGGGCGGCTGCATCGTCATGGTGCTGAAGTGCTGGGCGAGGGCGGTGGGATCCCAGGTCTGCGCCGATGCCGACGGTGTAGGGGAGGAGGCGACGCCGTAGGGAGCGCCGAAGTAGGCCTGGCCGTGGGGAACGCCACCGTGGGCGTTGGAGAAGGAGGCCGGCGGAGCTGCGGCCATGTAGGCGTGTGGGCGAGGGCGAGGTCCAGCGCCGAGGATGCTGCCTCCCGCGCCGTGCGGCTGCATGGGCCACATCTGGATGGCCCCGGTCCATGGGTTGAACGGGGTGGGCATAGGAGCAGCGCCACCCGGAGCGGGGTTCTTGGGGCCGTAGCCGCCATGGGGCTTCTTGCCCTTGTACCGGCCGTAGCCGGGACCAGCATGGGGGTTAGGTGGAGAGCGCCACGGCTGGGCGCTGTTGGAGCCAGAAGAACCACCGGCGTGGCCGGCGGTAGGGGTGGCGGGGGGGACAGGGCCGGCAGGGCCGGGTTTGGCGGCGACGAAGGCCGAGGCGGAGGTGGAGGACGATGCGGCGCGCCGGTTCACCTTCAGCTCTTGTAGCAGCAGCATGCTGCGGAACTCCAGGAAGCTCGGGAAGGGCTTGATGAGGGGGGCGAGATCGGCAATGCCGTCGAAGTCCTCGTGGAGCCCCTTGATCACGTTGGTGACGAGGTCCGAGTCGGACACGGGCGCCCCGACCTCGGCGAGCGCATCGGCAGCCGTCTTCTGGAGTTGGAGGTAGTCGGTGATGGAGCGGCTCTCCTGCCGGATGTTCCTGAATTCCTCGGAGAGATAAATCTCACGGGTCTTCTTGTTGTCGTTGAAGAGCGCGGTGACGGCAGCCCAGACCGTGAAGGCAGTGGCGTTGTCCACCATGACAAGATCGACGATGTCCATCGCCATGGAGCCGTAGAGCCAACGGAGCACAGTGGCGTCGAGGCGGAGCCACGTGGCGTCGGTCGGCGGGGTGGCGGTGGTGAGGTGATCCTCGAGCGCGTAGGTGGTGACGGCGATGGTGAAGAAAGTGCGCCACTTGGGAAAGGAGGGAACCTTGAGGTCGAGGACGATCGGAACCAGCGAACGAACGTGGGTGATGGCGGTGGCCTGCGCCCACAGATGGGCGTTGGGATGGGGCTCGGCTGAGGGTGCCATGGCAGAGGTAGAGGGAGTTGAGGGGCGGCGGCGGCGGCCGGCTATGGTGAGAGAGGCGGCTAGGGTTTAGGGGCGGCGGAAGCAGGGGTAGGGTTTAGGAACTTTTGGCTGATACCATGTGAAACAATAGACCACACATGGGTCGTTGTATTGCTAGTCAATATATAGACAGATTTACAAACCCTAACCATTAAATGGGAGATCACAATAATCGATTCTCCTCAATTTAGGTGGTTAAGAGATATGTCACGTGCCGTGACATATATAGTCTAACACATTTATCATAGGAAAAATTCCTACAGGAATCTCGTATCACAAACTTCAAAGGAAAATAACATGAGGCCTAGCCTTATGAAAAAATTCTTTCACCACAATCAAACAAACTTTCTCCTCCCATAGGATTAAATTAGACATGCCATACCAATCCTAGGAAATTCCTATTTCTACACTTTTCCTATCCTAGTAATCAAAGGAGCCTAAGCCTCGAGTGCACATGCATGATAGATTGTCAGGATCGCAACCCCCGGTGGCCGGTGCTAGTCTGGAGTGTGATGGAGGCGCTAGAAGATTGAATATGCAGCAATATCGAGCATGTGTTGTTGATGAATGACCTATCGCTATTTGGCTTTATAGACGATTTTTTGTACCAACTACAAGTGTTTAGATCATTTTGTGTGTTTACGCACCTTTGGTCCCGGCCGACGCCGAGATATGTTGTACTCTAGCTAGACCCTAATGTTAATATACCGTTGTTCAAAAAACAAAACAGAAAACACCACTTGACCCCGTTTCTAACAGCGCATATAATGACGATCAATAAAGCACGCACAAGCTAACTAGCCCGTGGTTGTAACGGCATGACCTAACTCGTTCTTTCTTCTTCTTCTTCTTCTTCTTCTTCTTCTTCTTCTTCTTCTTCTTTAGCTCTGAGTTAATTAGGTTAGTGCAGGAACGGAGCGTATCGAGAGGCAAAGGATTTGTGAGCTGAACAACAATAGAGAACCTCGCTCGTTCTTTCTCTTCTTCTCCAGAAGCTTTGAGAGCTGACCTCAGGCGGACGGCCCGATCCCGTGCCCCTCCCGACAGCGATGCCGTTCGGCGACGGCGGTTAGGGAGAGGTGCCCGGATCTCTTCCAAATATAGCAGTTCTAGTCTGGGGTTAGGTGAGTTAGGGCTCGCGCTAGTAGTTGGAGTGAGTTACGAGGTTCTGCGGTCCGAATCCGGTGGTGCTCTAGTGGGAAGAGTCGTAGGCAGCTAACATTATCGTCGTCAGGCTCCCTAGTTGGATTTCGAGGTAGAAGACTAGAGTAGGGGATGGATATGTTGGAGCTTTCATCAATAAGTGCCGTTGTTTAAGGTCGGGATCGAGCATATTCTCAGCGGCACGCCGACGACCTTATGTTGTCCAGCTGCTGTCCTTTATGGCCGAAAGGCGACTTCTCCAAGCTCTAGTTTGGCGGCATGTCGTCGTCTTCTTATCTGTCATCATCTCACTCGCTGCCTTCTGGCCAATGTGCCAAACATGAGGTTGTTCGGTTCTAGCTCGACATTTTTAATCACAGCCGTGCCCGTCCGATGTGGTGTTGTCCCCGTTGACGGAGTGGGTGGCGGTGCTCGGAAGCTCCCGTGCGAGTTCGGTGGAGGAGGACCCAATCACGATCTTCATCATAGAATTAGGGTCATTTTTGCAAATAATAAGGACTTTGATGTTATTTCTATTTTTCTCTTTGTTCTCTATGTAGTTAATGCAGTATCTAGGTTCCTTTCCCTGTTCATTTTGTTTTGGTAAAATACTCGGAATTAAGAGTTTTTCACGGCGGAGACTTTTCACAAGGGTTAAGAATTGGAACTGTTAGCAATAGAAAGAAAAAAAGAGAGGCGGCGGCCTAGGGTTTCAACCCTAGCCGTCGCCGCCGGCGCCATCTGCATCTTCATCGTCGCCTTCGTCTAAGAATTGACAGGTCCTCACCTACTCTAGGTGCCGCTGGCACTAGGAGGGGTGAAGACCTCGGACCTGCGCAGGGCGCTACACAAAGTTCCTTAATGTTAGAGCTTGGTTTTGGTTGTTATCTTCTTCGTCAATGGAGATGGCATCGTCTGCAATAAGTGATCTTCCGCGGCGAGATCTCCGTCCCGACGTCAATGGTGGCTGTGGAAGATTAAGTTTGTCTTGGTATGGTTCTTCAGATCTTGCTTCGCCAGATCAATCTTAAATTGTTTCTCATGGTTGCCACGAGGAGGTTTGTCTCGCATTATCTATCCCGGCTACTACGTCTTTGGCAATGGTGATTCGTTCTCTCGGCTCCTAACGACGTCGACAAAGTGGTTCGGTTATTTGTCCCTGAAATATCAGTGGTGGTGCTCTTGCCGATGTTGCTTGATTAATTTAATGGCTGTGTGCGTGCACAAAGACTTGGTATTGCGGCTCAAAATTAAAAGGGGAGAACCTTCGTTGGTATTCACAGGTCTGTGGTTTGGTGTATTCGGCGTTGTTCTACGGCTGCCTTCAAGAAAAGTACAGGATTGTTTCATTGAAGAAGAAAGGGCTTGAAGATCTCATAGATTTGTTCGTCTCTTTTAGTATTGTTTTTGTAATCGATGTAATCGTGTACTCTTTGTTGGTTTAATATATATGGAAAAATTCAAAAAAAAAAAAGAGTTTTTCACGGCACAACGTGTGCCAACTAGTTGCGCGCTACAGAGAATCACACCTGTAAATGATCAGCCGGAGGCTCGTGGGCTCCACCTTCTGTTGTATCCTTGCCTGACGGCTGACGCCGCCACTCTTTTGACCCAAGCTATATCCATGGCTGCCCATGCCCCTCCCTCTCGCCCATTCCCCAACCACAAGAACCACTCTCCTCTCCTCCTGCTCCCTCCACCCAAATCCCCAATCTCTTCTACTCTCCCCGCGGCGAGCTGAGGTAGGGCGACTAGCTTGTAGTACGAGCGGCGGCGAGCTGAGGTAGGGCGACTAGCTTGTAGTACGAGCGGCGGGATTGGTTGGTTGCCTGGTCGTCTCCACCGGTCGCCGTCTCCGCCCATCTCTTTTGGCGTCCAACTCCCCGGCCCCTCCTCTTGCTTTCCCACATCTTAGCTTCAATAATGACGATGGTGGGGTGGTGGGTTTGGTCCTGAAGCCCCATCCGTCCATCCCCAGGTCCTAATCCACCAGCTGCCTCTCTCCATTTCTCTTTTCGGCTAAGGTTTGGGTTGGGCGGTAGGTCTCCTTTGCTGGGGATTGGGAGGCCTCGGGTGGACTCGAAGAGCCACCTCCATCCCCTGTCCACGTCTCCGCGCCTCGTCGGTGCTGTGCTAGCCTCTGCGATTGGCTCGATTCGCGCTTTCTTGATCTCTTGGTTGGGGACTAGCGCCGGTGGCCACCAGCAACTTGTAGGCAAAATTCGTTTCTTGCTTCTCACCAGTGAGGAGGAGCCGGTGCCCGTTCTTGGTTTTCTTCCTGCGAGGTTGGGAAGGGTTTGCTGAAGATATTATCTTCTCATGAGGACGGAGGGGAGGAACGGCGTGGTCGCGACGGGGAGGGACCCGTTCCCCGTCGGCATGCGGGTCCTCGCCGTCGACGACGACCCGGTGTGCCTCAAGGTGCTCGAGACCCTCCTGCGGCGTTGCCAGTATCATGGTGAGAAATCTTTTTTTGCAGCTCTGGGTTGTGATTTTGTTTGTTTAGAGCCGCCCTGCGTCAGGCCTAGTCAATTTCAGCCATTCTGTTTCTGAAATTTGCTTGTTACTCAATGTCTACGACAGCCACTGAAAATAGTGCTGGTGGTTGTCACAGCTAACAATTAGATTTGATGTGCGATCATGTAATTATTTTTCTGCCACTACCACCTGCTCACAATTAGATTTGAGGCACTGCTGCGTCAGGTGTCAGGACTAGTCAATTTTAGTCTGAATTTTGCCTGTTCCTCAGTGTCTAAGGACAACCACTAAAAAACAGCTCACAAGTAGATTTGATTTACTATCATGTAGTATAAATGCTACATGCAGCGAAAGATTGCGTACCTGTAGATAGATACAAACATTCGATTGTATGATCTGAATTTATGTTCCCACTGTCTATATCATATAATGCATGCTGCATCATTTTGGGTTAGAGGATGGATGCAAAATGTACAAGATTTTTCCGTTCCCTGCATTGTTACTCACTTGGAAGTGTAATCTGTGTCGTGTTTCCAGTGACAACGACGAATCAGGCTGTTATCGCGCTGAGGATGCTGCGGGAAAACAGGGACATGTTTGATCTAGTTATCAGTGATGTCCACATGCCAGACATGGACGGCTTTAAGCTTCTCGAGCTAGTAGGGCTTGAAATGGACCTTCCTGTCATTAGTAAGTTCCATTTTTTATCCATCCTTACTGTTCTTGGTAATAGGAGCCAAGTGGCACTTGAGCAAAGTATATATGGATATTCATTTAGATACAAAGTATCAATTCTGCACAGAGAATCCTATGCTCTGTACTTTCTAATCGGGGAAGGGGAAAATGTTAATGCTAACAAATTATTTTCCATGCAGTGTTATCTGTGAATGGAGAGACGAAAACTGTTATGAAGGGGATAACTCATGGTGCCTGTGACTATCTCCTAAAACCTGTTCGAATTGAAGAGCTTAAGAACATCTGGCAGCATGTTGTTAGGAGGAAATTCAGTGCCCGTGATTGTGTTAATCTTGATACATATGAAGAATGCAATAAGCCACCAAGTGTGGATTCTGACTACATGTACGGCCAAGTTACATGCGGGTCACCTGACCAAAGTGGGAGGCCCAGCAAGAAGAGGAAGGAATATCATAGTGAGGAGGAAGATGAAGACGAGGATAGCAATGGTCAAGACAACGATGACCCTTCGGCTCCAAAGAGGCCAAGAGTTGTTTGGTCAGTTGAATTACATAGAAAGTTTGTCGCTGCTGTCAACCATCTTGGAATTGACAGTAAGAACTTACCATTATCTCCCTTTTGTATTATTTTATTTTACAGTCGCTCATGGTACTCACTGTTCTCTTCTATTTATGCAGAAGCTGTGCCAAAAAGGATACTTGAGCTCATGAATGTTGAGAAACTCACTAGGGAAAATGTTGCGAGTCACCTACAGGCAAGGCACTTAATTTACTCTCTCGTAATTATCTGTAGATCAGTACTGTGTCCGTCCCATACCTTTGATTGTAAATCTGTACTGCAGCCAGCAGCTAGGTATTAAAAGATGGTAGTGCATAGAACAAGTTATAACTAATATACATTTTTTCGCTTTATTTGGCATTGTATATCTGCAAATTTCCGTTGAGTTCTTCGATGCAAATGGGCGGGGATACTAGCATATAATATGCTGAGTGCTGACCGATTAATATTACTGAAGTTGTTCCGAAATAAAGCACTGTTGCCACCCTGATTAACCTGGAACGAATATGCTTTCAATCTCCATATTGAAGGTGGAGTTTGAAAAGAAAAAATTGTACTTCCACTGTAAAACACTGCAGCTTCATGAACAAATTCTGAAACAAGTAATGAGTAATCTGGTAAGAGCTGGAAAAAGGGCCCTTTTCTGTAGGATTTCTCTACACTTTTAATAAGATTCAACAAGCATGTGTATGCTAAACTGGAAGTTTAGCTCTATAATGATTCTATATCTCATTTTAAAAGAAACTAAAGGCGAGATGTGCATGCAGAAATATAGGCTGCTTCGAAGTCTAACTGTTTTCTTTGGTGTACATGCAGAAATATAGGCTTTATCTCCGACGGTTAAGTGCTGTGGCATCACAACAAGCTGGCATTGTTGCTGCTTTGGGAGATAGAGACCCCTTTCTGCGCATGGATGCATTTGAAGGACTCCAGGGTTATCAAGCTTTTACCTCCCGTGCAGCTCTATCATCATTCAATGCACATGGATTGCTTAATAATCCTAGAAACAGTCAGGCAGCAGCTGTGATACAGGGGGTGGCTGCTTCCAGATCAATTCATACTGGAAGTGGCAGTTGCACAACAAATAATTCCATTGGTGATGCAAATAAGTATCATCTTAGCCTACCAGGAAACCATCATGGAAACCTGGCACAAGGTTTAGCGACATCACTTGGGCAGGCCCAACTGCAAGAAAAGTGGATGAATGAAGACAGCGGTGATCTGTCCACCATCCTTTCTGGGAATAGCCTGGCTAATGGCATTCCTCGCACGCTCCAAAGTGTCACAAGTAGCCCATTACTGCCTCCAGATCTTGTGGAGTGCACACAAGCCAAAGTAGCCATCCAGCCATCAATTAGAGCCCCCTCTGTAAATTTAGAACATCTTGAAGGTGCAGTTGGAGCTTCTTCTGGTTCGTTGGAGTCTCGTGTATCCCAGCAGAGTGCTCTTCCTATATCTGGCATTTCTGCGACCAGGTTGCCAGTGCATGGCTCATTCAACAACATTGGCGCAACAAGATTGGGTGATGCATTCTCTGCAAGTTTTCGTCCAACAAACGACCTCACGGTAGCAAGAGGTACCAGAGTGGGAGCTAGCTCTTTTGGTGGCACGATACATTCATCTCGAGATACCGAGCAAAAGTACTGGAGCTTTGGAAGTGGAAACAGTTTCAGACTGAAGGCGAATGAAAGTAGTGCAGAAAGTTTACTCGATCCAAAGCTTGCATGGAGCTCTTCCCAACTGCCAAGCAATGTTGGCGCTCATCATTCCATCAGCCAGAGGTCGAACAATGGCAGCATAAACATAAGCCATGGCGCCAGAATGTTTGGACAGGCAAACGCAGGTGCTTCAACAGTTGCTCCACAAACAAAGATCGACTTCCTCTTTTCAGGAGATGCTTCGGCGCCAAGGAATGCCTCGGAATCAAGCATTGCAAGGCTGCATACAGAGCTCAGCTCTAGTACCTGCAGTTTCGACGGTCTCCTCAATTCCATTATCAAAGCGGTACGGCGACTTATTCCTCTTCTCAGATACTTTAGCTTTATCGTTCATCTTAAGTAACAGAACCAGTTGCTTCAGGCTAGTGAAATAAAATTTCTGTTCATCATAATCTCATCGCAAGCAATAAATATATCCTCAAGACGACCTGATTCATCTAATGGCAATTTTGCTTGTGGAATGCAGGAGAAGGACGATGTCTCCTTCGGCGATGATCTGGGGGGCGACTTCTACTCGCTCGGTGCTTGCATATGACCAGACCAGAGGCTGCCGCCCCGTCTATCTACGTATCTGTGCATCCTGTGTATACGTTCTCCCAACTGTATGGTAGGGTATGTAGTGTAGTGTTAGTGTAGCTAGCTGGTGTTGCTGATCTTTAGGCCTAGCTGTGCCCTGCTTGGGCTGTATGTATTGTAGTAGAGGTAGCACCTGTTGATGGTTCTTTTGCCAACTTGAGCAGCTAGAGACATGCATTGATGGTCTGATTGTAAGCTTATAAGTAAGATTAATCCATGGGGCTCGACTTGGAATTTGTACTGGAGAGAGACTCTCTTGTCTGTCACAGCCATGCATCATGACCAGGTTGATTCAGAATGTTGCTGCATTGACTGTGGGATGATGTACTGCAAGTAAGATGGCTGGTGGGAAGCAGAGGTGTAGAGAAACTCATGGCCCCAGGCGCATCAAGAGCCTCGGCGAAGCCACAGGAAGAGTTCTGTACTGACCGAAACCATCTTGCCTTGCCGGCTTGCCACCGGGATCCCGGCTGCCACCAGCACGAAGGTGAAGCCACCAGGTCTTGCCTCGGCAGAGACCAGCAGCGGCATCAGGTTGCAGGCTCCAAGTTCTGCGTGCAAACTGAAATGATGAACTCAAATAGTATCTCTGCATTGCAAGTGACCATAGTTCCGATGCTTAGTTGTGTCTGCATTTTACAAGTTTCTGAATTTATATATATCATTACGCATGGTAGAGATAAAAAATGTATGTAATTAACATGATTGTGTGTTTCGCGGAAGAAGACATCAAGATGGAACCATATTGGCCACTCGACCAGGCAATCTGTAGTCTGAGCTTCCAATTTTTCCAGGCAATCTGTAGTCTGTGTTTTTTATCCAGGCAAAGATCAACGAACCATCCCAACAAAAACCAAGGCAAGAGAAAATTCTGGATACCAGAAACGTCAGGAAATACAGGCCTTGGTTCCTTCTTCAGTCATAACAGCACTACTATAGTAACTATCACAAACAATTACTGTGCTACTCCGGTGCCGCAATACACACATCTATGCAAGTGTGTCTGACAAAACAAGTTCACACAAAGAGCGGGTCTAGCTTACCAGTTACGATCAAATTGCACACTGAACAGCAGATCCAGAGTAACAATTTTAACAACTAAAAATGCCTCCGCTCAAAGAGCATTAATCATGACTGAATCCACTGTCTTAACGATGACATTTTTTTTGGACAGGCTTAACGATGCCATTCGTGCACCTTAACCATGCCAAAAAACTAAAGAAAATTTCGGCGGTAGGGAGGAACAATTGTAAAGTTCTAACATCGTAGTAATCGATACAATTAACAGGACGTTCAAGACACATCATAATAAGCACCAAATGATGATAGCTTAGGTGGTGCTACTGCAATGATCCAGAATGGCATGTTCTACTGGTGGTACACTGGTAGTACTAAGAAGAGCTGAGAACAAAAGGCATGCATGCTCAGAGTTCAAGGGCAGAGCAAACCGGGAGCCCTGAATATTCAGACATGCTGCTCTATGGAGAATGGTTCCTCCTCATCTTCTTCTTGCATCTCGTGGTACGGGACTGGAATCATGCTCTCTTGGAGGAGAAACTGAGTAAGCTGCATACCACATAGACTTGGACTCTCCTCGGTATTCGCCATTCCTAAGAACATGCCATCGACGTCGCAGCGCAACACACCTCTTGTGTTAGACATGATCAGCAGCTCACGCTCGTCGAGCGCAACCATATCGTAGATCCATTTCGCCGATGAACCAAACAGTGTTTGCTTTTCCTTTTCCTTTTCGAAAGACGTTAAATGAAGCTGCCTCGACGCCTCCACCACCGATAGGTCAATCCGGTACCTGAAAACCCAGGTTTCAGCCTCGTAATCCTGCATCACCCAGACATCAACGGCGGTGTAAGTGCAACGTGAGCTGCCCGAGAAAGCGAGCCTCCCCTTCATGCTAAATAACTTCAGATTGTAGGTCAGCTGGGCAGGGTGGTGCATCCACCGGAATGACTCAGCTCCCGTGTCGAACACGGTAATTTGTCCATCGACACCCGTGGCGTGTTTGGCGCAATTGGGGTGCCAGTGCAGGTTGCCGTGGTCGACTACCGGAAAATAGTCGGAACGGAACAACATGGCGAGTATCATATGTTCCATGGAAGAAGGGGATGACCTTGTTGGCAGTCTCGGCGTGTCGCATCCTACCGTGAGGATATGTAAGCTGCATTCATACGAGTGTTGTGAGACCCAGAGCACCCTGTGTTCTCCGGTTGGATGGTGCCGGTAGAAGCCGATTATCTTGTTCTCGACGTCCTGCCCATGGACGTGGAGAAGTTGCGGTTGTGGCAGGAGAGCGTGCTTGCGGATCACCGGGTTGCAGACGTAGAATCGCGATCGCCAGGAGACGGCGATGAGGCCGTCGCAGGCGCCTCTGAGATCAATCGAGTAACGGTATTTGGCGCCTGGGAGGAAAGGCCAGAGCTTCTCTTGACTGGAGGCACCAGCACGGAAGGCGACGAGCATCCCCCGGTCACGGATGATGGGGAGCGACGGCTGGCGGTGGTGGTGTCGGAGCATGAATTCGGGCGTGGATGTGGCAGTGCGCCACGACGCGCTGACCGCCCGGCAGCGGCCGACGTCCCTGGACGGCAGCCGGATGAGTATGTTGTCGATGATCTCCTCCGGCAGGTCCTCGAGCAGGGTGGCGCCTCCCCCCTCCGGCATGGCCGATCGAGTCCGGTCAACTGATCGAAAAGGGAAGCGGCGGCTCTCAAAGCTTTAGTGCCCAGGAGGAAAACCCGTCTCCCATAGAGTCCCACCACGGCGGCGAGGTGAGCTAGCCCTAATGGAAATAAATCTGAACTTTTTGATTGTTGGTTTGAGGTAGCTTATCACGTCACGTGTACCACGCGATAAATCTGAACTGCATTGGAAACAAATTTCAGATTTGCTCCGATTTATTCCCGACTCTTCACGACTATTTATTTCTTGGCATACGTGCTTCCATCTCCTCACGACTATTAACATGCTTCGACCGGTATGACACTATTGTGTTTGCTTGAATCTACATATGTGTTTCTATCTTATAGGCTCCTAGCCGATGTATAAAGTGTTTCAGAACAAGATTTGTCATGCTGTACCCTCGCACACATATAATGTTTCCATATAATATTCCCTGTTGTTGAATATAAATATATTGCATAGCCCCTTTCCATCAGTTCGGACTTTTGCTTAAGATGGCTAGTGCAGCAATTCTATATGGTATCAGACCCAAGAGGTCTCGAGTTCGAGACCCCGCTCACGCGGATTAAAAAAGAAAAGGAAAAAAGATCCAGCGGCTCGCTCCTATCCCACGCTAAGGACTAAAATAGCCTATACGTGAGGGGGAGTGTTGAATATAAATATATTGTCTAACCCCTTTCCACCAGTTCGGACTTTTGATCTAGATGGCTAGTGCATCAATTCTATACCTGTGACGTCATATAAATTCAACCAAACAATACAGAAACTTCCAAACTATTGATAAAGGATAGGAATAAGTAGAGATAATACATATTTCATCTCCCAACTTTATTGCAAAATCTCCAGTACACCATGAGAACATGTTCTTGAAATGCTGGGTGGTTCACTATCAAAACTGCCCCCGCGTCGACGATGCCCTTCCTTCAACTTTCGTCCTCTCGTCCGATCTGCATCTCGCCGTTGCCGGAGGAAGCTGTCGGACAAAAGCCCGCACGGACGACGCTGATGGCAAGGATCTATTTCGCCTCCTGCGGGGCGACGAGTCTGGGAGGCACGTAACTGCGCCAATCCAGTGCCGTAATACACACAGCTACGTAAGCATGCGCAAAACATGTTCACACAAAGTGGGGGTTTAGCTTACTAGTTAGTAGTTACGACCAAATTGCACACTGGACCTCAGAGATCAAACAAACAACCTTTGGAATAAGAGCTCTAGAGTAACAATTTTCGCTCAAAGAGCATGAACAAGACTCCGAATGTTTCGTCTTAATGATGTGATTCATGCACTTTAACCGTGCCAAAAACTTAAGAATTGTTTTGGGTGGCAGGGAGAAACAGTAGTAAAGTTCTAACATCATATATCGACACAATTAACAACGTTCAAGACATCATAATAAGGCTGAATCCAAGACTCTATAGGTGATGAACAAAGGACTAAGCTCATAACCAGAATATATAGATATTTGTCACCTACCGGAGGACAATGTCTTCATGTCACTGACTACCACGCAAGCCTTATAAGGAGCAAGGCTCAAATAAGCAAAAGATGAATAATGTATATATCATTTTACTCCTATGCCTTGAAACTACACAATCCAATTATGTATAATATTTTGGCGTGTCTCTGCACACTAGAATATGGATTTGATAGGTCGGGCATAGAAGGCATCGGGAAATACAGATGGACTGACAGGATCACAAAATGTACTGCAAAGTTCATGCAGACATGGTGCCTCTCACTTCTACTCCATGGCCTCGACTACTCTCTGTTCATCTCATCCTTCGTGTGACCCATGGGCCCTTCTGCGACAACCGTCCACTGGGCCATGCTTTCTTTGCATTTTGAGGAAGCACAATACCACTCTTTTTCTTCTTGGATGCGATGAAATGGGGTTTCGACGACATTACCTTGTGCCAGTATCATGCGTAAGCGAGGCCAAGGGACACCCATGGAAAGTTCGGTGGATGGTTCTGGATGAGTAACATTGGCGGCTTCATAGATGTACATAGAGATATGAATTGCCAATGCATATGGTAAAAATAAAGATTGGATGCAAACTGATTCAAGCTAAGTCTAGTTCCTCTGCAGGAAACCATCTCCTAGAATTTGTAAACGAACAAGGTGCAAAAAAGGCTAAATGTAGAATTCAGAAGATACTGCTCCTTCAATTTTTCTTTGGCTGAACGTAAACCGTGATGCCAAAAATTCATCTTTTTCTTAAATAAAATGATAAAGCTCTTGTACCCACTAGAGTTAACTTGAGGAATGAGGTCATAACTAAAGGATTCTTCCTTATTTATCTAGAGTACCGAGGTATTCTATCGGTATCTGCTGCCTAAATGTTTCATAAGGATCAAGGGTTCCTTTAGCAAATAATGAATAACTTCTCATTTTGCATGTCTATCTTAGAATTATGCATACTCATTTGGTGTATTATTTTCTGTGTATCTGCACATCAAGGATATGAATTTGTTAGACATGATTCGCAAAACAGGGCTAGAGTTTTGAATCGGGTGGCGCGGTGGCTCTTTAGTCCGGCTGGTGAGTCTCCAGATTTGTTTTTGCCTAGCTTACTAGATAGAATTATTAGCGTAGAGATCTCATACACATCACAAATTATCGGTCACAAAAATTTGGTCCTTAGAAAAACAAACTGACAACTTCACAAACATTACTTTACACTGTTGAAAAACAAAGAAAACGATGGCTTCTTGCATTGTACTGCTGGCAACATGCATGGGTATTGTTGATCCACTGACAAAAAACATTCCTCCCCCAATGAAAAGCATGCACAGTTGGGCATACCTGCAAAAAACATGGAAAGTCCTAGTAAGACTTGTTTTTCATGATGCATGTGAGCTATTGTTGTTGATTCTAATTAACTTATTCTTCTCTAGAACTTGAATTTGGTATGTACTTCTGCAAACTATAATTCATGAAATATGCATTGGGTCCATTATTTCTTTTCAAAGAACTGAATACGTAAGTGAGTTCCTACTGCAATTTTACTTTTTTTGTTCCATATCTCAATACTTATAAGCCGATGCTATCAGTTTGGTGCAAATAGGCTCTTCTTGTCATTGGGTTATAGCTATTTGATTAATTGTATCTTTTGGAGATAAAGGTAAACCATTTAGGACTGATTGCTTTACATTTTTAAGAAGGCTATCAAGGATAGTATTTTTTCCGGTTTATTAGTCAAAGAAAAATGGAGGACATATTTTCAGTTCTATATATAGCCCTTAGTTGGTTTAATTATTTTTATGAATTTGTCCTTTGTCAGTTTATTAAGGGGGTGGTTTAATAGTCTGTAAAGAAAGGTTACAAAGTTTAGATCGGTGAAGCCTGACAAATTTCGCTAGCTAGAATCTTTACAAATTCTTTTGGGTGAAGGAGCTGAATTGTTACCCACTGGAGTTTTTGTGCTCTGCTTAGGAGGACCTCCTACCACCACAATTTCAACTTCATAATAGAAATCATAGAAGTAATCACCTAAAACGCCTTCGGCCACTTCAGGCAATTCCTGAATATTGCGACATCTGATAACCCACAAGTATAGGGGATCGCGTGTAGCCTTTTCGATAAGTAAGAGTGTCGAACCCAACGAGGAGCTAAAGGTAGGATAAGTATTCTCTCAAGTTCTATCAACCACTGATACAACTCTACGCACACTAAACGTTTACTTTATCTAGGAAATAATACTAGACTATAATACGGGTATGAGAGATAGCTTTGCGAGATAATAAATGCAAGAAAGTAAATGTTAGTGCTGCAGCAATAAAGTACACTAAGTAACCATATACTAACAGTACCATGAGTGTGGAAAAGTGGTGGTAATTGTGGTGGCTTTGTCCAAGATTAATTAGTGAAGGTACTTGGTTCATTGTCTTCGATGCAGTTTTCTATGTGGGAGAGGCTAAATATACATGCACTCCACTACTTGGGATTACAAGTACTATATGATTGGATTGTTTAGCAAGCATCCGCAAATACTAACAATGCATTAAGGTTTCCCCAACCATAGCCTTAAGTTCAAGGTCCTCTTACTCCCATACGTGCAACTAATCGGTTCGCGTTCTCAGGTTTCTGTCACTCCGGCAGAACTTCCCCCGCTTCGTTACAAATACTACCAACCCTAGGGTGTTTGATCCATGCGCGCACAAATATAATGGACACCAAAGGACAGCACCATATAGACATACAACTCTAATGAACCTCATGCATTCAATTAAGCAATCAAAAGACAAATAAACTACGGAAACATGATGTAAATCATAGGATAAATATTATAGCATCAAACACCATGTTTACATAGGACGGTACAGAGGTTTATGGGAGGATGAACCACTGAATACAAGGAGGAGATGGTGATGGAGATGGCGGTGAAGACGGCGGAGAGGGCAGCGAGGAGCGCAGGGCGGCGGCGGCGCGGGGAACTCCTTCCCCGCCGCCGGCATCATGGGGAGCGCCGCCCCTTAGCCTCCCTCCTTCATGGCTTCTTGGGAGCCCTCCCCCATGGAGATGGGATCCATGGGGGAGGCAAAAACGTGGCTTTTGGTGGCTGAAATTCGTGGGTGGAGGAGTCCTCCACGAATTAGGTTTCCTCCCTTTATATATCTTCTCGGATTTCCGTCACCCCTTTTAGGGTTCCACCAAAACGGGCCTACAGGCCGCGTCCGAACTCCGATTGGGCTGATCTCGGGCTTAAAATCTTCGTATGGAAAATTGTGACAACTTTCGTAAGAGCCAGGTCTCCATTTGACGTCATCTTCGAGGGTCAAACTGACAATCTTCGTAAAAAGTTCTCAGACAGATTTCAGGAAAGTCCCAATTTGACTCCAACAAGGTTTCCTCTTGTATTCTTGATAATTTCTACACATCAAATAGTAAAACAAGAACATTGTGCACTTTTGCAACTATTAGTAGGTTAGTCCAAATAAATAATAAACTTAATATAAAAACAAGTGCTAAAAGCATAAAAATGGCATGAAACAATCAAAAATTATAGATACGTTTTGGACGTATCAACATCCCCAAGCTTAATTCCTGCTCGTCCTCGAGTAGGTAAATGATAACAAAATAATTTTTGATTGTAAATGCTATGATCAGGTCTTTAACAATTGCATGATGTATGGATAATAAAACTTAGCAATCATGTTTCCTAATGAAAAGTATCAACGAACTAAGAGCTCATAACATGAAATTTCTAAACATCAACAAGATTGCAATGTTCGTAAAAAAATGACAAAATGGTATCTCGCTTGCCTTAATTTGAAGGGCAAAACATAAATGCCAAGGCACCTCTGAAGTTCAAGTGAAGACTAGATATAGAGATATCAAAGATAAAAGCATCATAGTTATACCTCAATTAATCGTATTCTGGGACAAGCACATTACACTAAGAACGACAGCTATGCTCTCGAAGAAGTGCTCAAAGAAAGGATGGTGACTCAACATAAAAGTAAAAGAAAGGCCCTTCGCAGAGGGAAGCAGGGATTAAGTCATGTGCTAGAGCTTTTAGGATTTTGAAAACATATAGAGATTGCATAAAATATTTGATACTCCTCCCAACCTTGCTAACACAAGCCATGGCTAACCGAATCCTCGGGTGCCTTCCATCAATCACATACCATGGAGGAGTATCTATTTTTGAGAGGTGTTTGTTAATTGTCAACGAATGGTAGCGGGTGAGAACAGTATTCTACCTGTCAAACGGACTTTTAAGAGCGGCTCCCATGAAGGACGTTATTTCTACCAGTAAGGCAGATCATCCCTCTTTCTCTTTGGTTTACACACATGCAGGTATTTCACTGTTTGTCATTGCTTACTGATGAATCAGGGCAAAAGTGTGAAGAGAATTAATGGTTAAAGTTGTAATTAATTGGGACTGGGCACCCCGTTGCCAGCTCTTTTTGCAAGTTATTGGATAAGCGGATGTATATGCCACTAGTCCAGGTGTAAAAGTCCATTTGACAAATAGAATAAAGAATAACCACACTAATTCCTCATGAGCTAGTAAACATTGACACAAAAAGGGAATAATAACATTTTGAATAATTTAAAGGTAGCACATGAAAAATTTACTTGGAGTGGCAAGGAAATACCACATATAGGAATTTTTGGTGGACTCTTTGGGATAACTTGGTTTTAAGGATTTGGATGCACGAGCAGCATTCCCGCTCAGTACAAGTGAAGGCTAGCAATAGACTGGGAAGCGACAACCACGAGAGCGATAACGGTCATAATCATGCTTGCGACAAAATAAAATTAACGGAGGCATAAAAACGATACTAAAACTCTGAGGCAAAATAGATCATCAAGGCTTAATTGACTTTTATTTTTCAGTCATAACATGTGTGAGCATGTGCCAAGTCGATTCAAGTGAATGATTCAGAGGAGGATACCGTCCTGCCATACCGTTTTACGAAAAGAACAATGCATGTAAATATCTATATGACATGATATGCACTATTAGCTAGTTGAGGCCAACCATAAGAAAACATAAACTACTAAACAATATCATTCACACATCATTTTTAAGTTTTAACAAATGATACATTAACCAAGTAAACGATGAGAACAGAGGATAAATAAAATATGTGACGATCCACTTATTAATGTAACCGGTGTTTGATGCTAAGATAAATAGATAATAAAATACAGCCGCTTCAAGTTTAGTCAAGTTCATATGTTGCTCAAAAAACAAAGTTTAAAGGTTTGCAAACCGAGGGGTTATTGATGAAGAGGGATGCGGGGACATCCCCAAGCTTATGACTTTGGTAATTCTTCAATATTCCATAGTTTGGTGTTCCTTCATTCTCTGTGAAAAAACTTCAACACAAAAACTTTCCCATTCTTTTCTGCGGTTAGACATTAGTACAATAGATAATATTTCCCAAGTGCTGCTATTAAACCAAATAAAATTTTGTTTTTAAGTTACAGAAAGGTTGCTTAAATGGCCAACTTATAAATGAAAGGTAAGAACCATTAAAAATCAAATGAAAACGAAAAGAGGCCACTCTTGCAACAAAAGTCAGAATCTGTCCAGAAAAACAGCAGCTGGAAAACGCAATTTTTAGGTGCACTTAAACATGCCCGAAATTTTAGCCAATTTTTGTACATGCAGAGGATTAGGTGCTACAACATCAGTAATTTTTTCGTGATTTTTAGAGCTTCCAGTAAAATATGAAAAATCGCGCAATAAGCAGTAGATACCGAAAACAGAAAATCACTTTTTACATATGTATCAACTAAGCTAAATGGATAAAACTTGGTACTTTATTTTTGATAAACTAAAAACCAGAGGCTAAGCAAGACCTAAACATGCTAGCTACAGCAAGGAAAACTCTAAAAAAAACAAAAGTAAAACCAAATAAAGAACCAAACAAAGAAGCAAAACAAAAGAAAATATTTTTGTTGTTTTGAATTTATAAGTGAAAGTAAAGAAGCAATCGAAACCAAATAAGAGCCTAATAAAACTAAAGAAGGTAAAACCAAGACATATAAAAGCAATTATAATACAAGTTAAGACAATACATATCATGTGGACGGGTAATATAGAGTATGAACGAGACAACCTCATGTTAGTTGATGAATAGGGGGATGACTCGGGCATCCCCAAGCTTAGATGATTGTATCTTCTTGAATATGTTCTTGGGATGCACCTACACATCCCCAAGCTTGAGCTCTTGCGTCTTCTTATTCATCTCATATCACCATATTGATTAGATCTTATAAGCTACATCCACATAAAACTTCACAAAACTCATTAGTAGGGTTAGTACTCATTAAATAAAATCCACTCATGTTCAAGCATTGACAAGTTTTATAATTTTTACTCAACATTAGCCACTGTATATACTAAGGTGTTCATGATTTCCGTTGTCCGTCGAAAAACTAATGAAACTAACAACACCAAGTACAATATTGAATAAACAAAGAAATCTGTCAAAACTGAACAGTCCGTAAAGATGGCATTCAACGAGATAGTTAAGTAGCTCAAATCGAAAAACTTTAGTCTAATGAAAGAAAGATAATAATCTCAGGTTTATGCACAAAAATTTTCAAGTCAAAATACTATTCTGAGATTTATCACGATTTTATTTACAGAGAAGCACAAAATCTGTCTAAACAGAACAGTCAGTAAAGATCGAATTTTTCGACCTATCTACGTACCTTAAATCAGAAAAAGTTAGTCTAATGAAAGAAAGCTAATAAGCATCACTTTGCACTCAAGAAATTTCAGATCAAGATCACGTTCTGGTGATTTTAAACATTTAATACGGTGGAGCACAGAAAATCTGTTTCTGGACAGCAAAGTAAAACTATCAACTTTCAATTAACTAAAGACTATAATTAGCATTTTATTTTTATGTACAGAGGTATATACACAATATTTACAATATTTACATGTTTTTAATGAAAAGCTTCCATGGAAAGATTTGTTTTGGTTTCATAGGCATGAACACAAGTGTTCAAGGTCGACCCCCATTTAACCATTACTCATCTTTCCAATCACTTTTCTTTTTGAAAACGTTTTTAGATAACAACTACACCTAATTTTTTTTGTAATTCGCATTCCCTATCCATAGTAAGATAAAGAACAACTTAATACTGAAAATAAAAACTACTTAGAGATAAAGCAAACAAGTGCACACAAGAACATTAACCTACGCTATGGCTCCCCGGCAACGGCGCCAGAAAAGGTCTTGATAACCCACAAGTATAGGGGATCGCGTGTAGCCTTTTCGATAAGTAAGAGTGTCGAACCCAACGAGGAGCTAAAGGTAGGATAAGTATTCTCTCAAGTTCTATCAACCACTGATACAACTCTACGCACACTAAACGTTTATTATCTAGGAAATAATACTAGCAATACGGGTATGAGAGATAGTTTTGCAAGATAATAAATACAAGAAAGTAAATGTTAGTGCTGCAGCAATAAAGTACACTAAGTAACCATATACTAACAGTACCATGAGTGTGGAAAAGTGGTGGTAATTGTGGTGGCTTTGTCCAAGATTAATTAGTGAAGGTACTTGGTTCATTGTCTTCGATGCAGTTTTCTATGTGGGAGAGGCTAAATATACATGCACTCCACTACTTGGGATTACAAGTACTATATGATTGGATTGTTAGCAAGCATCCGCAAATACTAACAATGCATTAAGGTTTCCCCAACCATAGCCTTAAGTTCAAGGTCCTCTTACTCCCATACGTGCAACTAATCGGTTCGCGTTCTCAGGTTTCTGTCACTCCGGCAGAACTTCCCCCGCTTCGTTACAAATACTACCAACCCTAGGGTGTTTGATCCATGCGCGCACAAATATAATGGACACCAAAGGACAGCACCATATAGACATACAACTCTAATGAACCTCATGCATTCAATTAAGCAATCAAAAGACAAATAAACTACGGAAACATGATGTAAATCATAGGATAAATATTATAGCATCAAACACCATGTTTACATAGGACGGTACAGAGGTTTATGGGAGGATGAACCACTGAATACAAGGAGGAGATGGTGATGGAGATGGCGGTGAAGACGGCGGAGAGGGCAGCGAGGGCGCAGGGCGGCGGCGGCGCCGGCGGCGCGGGGAACTCCTTCCCCGCCGCCGGCATCATGGGGAGCGCCGCCCCTTAGCCTCCCTCCTTCATGGCTTCTTGGGAGCCCTCCCCCATGGAGATGGGATCCATGGGGGAGGCAAAAACGTGGCTTTTGGTGGCTGAAATTCGTGGGTGGAGGAGTCCTCCACGAATTAGGTTTCCTCCCTTTATATATCTTCTCGGATTTCCGTCACCCCCTTTTAGGGTTCCACCAAAACGGGCCTACAGGCCGCGTCCGAACTCCGATTGGGCTGATCTCGGGCTTAAAATCTTCGTATGGAAAATTGTGACAACTTTCGTAAAGCCAGGTCTCCATTTGACGTCATCTTCGAGGGTCAAACTGACAATCTTCGTAAAAAGTTCTCAGACAGATTTCAGGAAAGTCCCAATTTGACTCCAACAAGGTTTCCTCTTGTATTCTTGATAATTTCTACACATCAAATAGTAAAACAAGAACATTGTGCACTTTTGCAACTATTAGTAGGTTAGTCCAAATAAATAATAAACTTAATATAAAAACAAGTGCTAAAAGCATAAAAATGGCATGAAACAATCAAAAATTATAGATACGATTTGGACGTATCAACATCCAATAAGAACTCTGCAAAATTCAGTTTTATGGAGAGTAGCCTGGTCAATTTCAAGGGACACACCCACCAGAGATCGCACATAGGCCACTGTAGCATCACGTCTCTTATCAGCAGGAATATTTCTAATCTTCACCCATGCTTTTTGTAACTCAGCCTTGGCGCTAGCAGCTACTGACCAGGGTTTGATACTAATGATTGCGTTAAAAGGGTTCATCTCAGCTCTACTTCCATAGTAACAAGCTTTTTCCACCTCTATAGAATTAGGAAATCGCATAAGAAATTCTGTTGGGCTCATAGTTCTAGCAGTGTATCTCCAACCAGCACCAAAATACTCATTAAACTCATACTCAATGTCTCTGAAAGTAGGATTCCCCTGCCAGAACAGAAATTACCACAATAGACGCTTTCTCTTTTGCCTGTTTACCGACACAAGCATCAGGAAAATAGAAAAAACCCTTCCCAGGCGCTTGAAATCCACACATATTAGCAACACATTCCCAAGGCAGAACCACCTGACAAATCTCTCTGATATGACCAATTTGTTTACATCTATCGCAACAAATCGTAGGACATGAGGCAGCATAATGACCACCCATATTGCAGTTGAAGCAAGGTTCACTACTCTTAGGAGATCCAGAGCGAGAAGTAGGTTTTGCCGTACCAGATCAAGACTGCCCCGATCTCGGAGCCATGCTATGTTCCCCAGATGTTTTGCGCCTACTACCACCCCCATACTTCTGAGCAACCTTGCCCCAATGATCCTGGCTTCGCTCGATATCGCCACCACTTCTTCCTTCGCCCTCCGCATCCCACTTCCAGACCATGGATTTGTTACCCTACGGGATGTTGTTGCCTCCTGATGACGTGAACACACGTTCGTTGGGAGACCCCAAGAGGAAGGTATGAAGCAGTGCAGCAGCAAGTTTCCCTCAGTAAGAACCCAAGGTTTATCGAACCAGTAGGAGCAGTAGCACTTCTGAAGGTTGTTGGCGGCGGAATATGGCACGGCGCAACACCAGGGAATCCGGTGCTAACGTGGAACCTGCACACAACACAATTAAACTACTTTGCCCCAACAAAACACCGGCTTGCTGAAAACAAAGGATTAAACGTATGGTGTGGAAAACAGTGTTTAATTGCAGAAAGTAAAAGAGAACAATGATTGCAGTTGGTGGTTTTATCAATGTAAAAGAAATGAACCGGGATCCACAGTTCACTAGTGGTGTCTCTCCATAAAGATAAACGACATGTTGGGTAAACAAATTACAGCTGGGCAATGGATAAAATATTGAACGCATGACAATGCATTCATATATGACAAGATGGCTACCATGATATTTAATTGGGCATTATGACAAAATACATATACCGTTTATCCAATCGCATCTATGACTAATAATCCACCTTCAGGTTGACTTCCGTGTTCCCCGTTGGTATTAAGTTGCAAGCAACGGATAATCGCATTAAGCAATGTGCGTAAAGTAAACAAATACATATGACCATTGACATAGCATTGTTATGTTACCCCTAGTAGCAACAGCACATCCACAACCTTAGGCGTTGCTGTCACTCGCCTAGATTACTGGAGACTGAACCCACTATCTAGCATAAATACTCCCTCTTGGAGTTACAAGCATCTACTTGGCCAAAGCATCTACTAGTAACGGAAAGCATGCAAGATAATAAATAACATGTATCATAGATTAATAATCAACTTGATCATAGTATTCAATATTCATCGGATCCCAGCAAACACAACATGTAGCATTACAATAAGATGATCTTGATCATGTTAGGCAGCTCACAAGATCTAAACATGATGGCACAAAGTGGAGAGACAACCATCTAGCTACTGCTATGGACCCGTAGTCCAAGGATGAACTACTCACGCATCACTCCGGAGGCAGGCATGGTGATGTAGAGCCCTCCGGTGATGATTCCCCTCTCCGGCAGAGTGCCGGGAAGAGGTTCTGAACCCTCCCAAGCTAGGGTTGACGACGGCGGCGCCTCTAGAACTTTTCGTGGAATATGACTCGGGTGTTTAGGGTTTTCGCAACTGGAGGAATAAGTAGGCGAAAGGGCGGCGGCTGGAGAGCCCCGAGGGGCCCACACGCACCCTCGGCGCGGGCCCACCTTGGCCGCGCCCAGGGGGCGTGTGGGGCCTCCCTGGCTCTTCTCCGTCTCTCCTTTGGACTCCATGTGTGTCTCGATAAAATAGGTGCCTCCGTAAATTTTCGTCCAATTCCGAGAATATTTCCAGACTAGCTTTTCTGGAATACAAAAATAGCAGAAAACAGGAACTGGCACTGTGGCATCTTGTTAATAGGTTAATCCCAAAAAATGTATAAAAGTGACATAAAGTGGATGCAAAACATGTAACAATTGGTATAATATCAACATGGAACACCAAAAATTATAGATACGTTTGAGACATATCAGCATCCCCAAGCTTAGTTCCTGCTCGTCCTCGAGTAGGTAAACGATAAAACAATATAATTTTTGAGGTGACATGCTACCATCATAATCTTGATCATATAATATTGTAAGGCACATGTAAATGAACTGAGATCAAATCATTCAAAGCAAATGTCTATAATTGATATTAAATAGGAGATAATAAAGCAAGATAGTTAAACAAGCTAAAAGTTTTCATGAATGATTGCTTTAAAGACATGAAACCGTACAATGTTCATTATAGATGTTTTAAGTATCCAGTGTAGGAGTTCTATCCTTCAATTCCAAGCATCAAGCAATTTTTCACAACATAGAGAACGGATCCAGTCAAGTAAAAGTAAACATGAACGTCATGAATCAACTGTTTCGAAGCCTACTCAACCGGTGAGCGTAAGCATTTAGTATTGGCACTAGGATGTTATGGCAAAAAGAACGTTAATGGAGGTTTGGAAGGCCAATGGAAGAAAGTCTCACAAAGCTATAAGTGATCATTAGACAAGAGGAAGTCTTATAATCGAAGCTATGCAAGGAGTAGTGATTGCCATGCAACGGATGCACATAGAGCTATATGTGTATGAAAGCTCTCCAATGGAACTAGTGGGGTGCATCCAACTCGGTTGCTCACGAAGACCTAGACCACTTTTGAGAAAGCTCATCATTGGAATATACAACCCAAGTTCTATAACGTAATATTCCCCACATAGTTATACTAGTAAAACATGAAAACTCTCTCAAATGGAGCATAGGTGCTAAACATGAGCACAAATGATGACTATGAATACTGTAGGTGCTAAACATGAGCACAACTTTGATAAAGGATAGAAGTGTTGCCCCCCTTTTCTTTATTCTTTTTCTTTTCTTTTCTTTTTTTTAATATTTTTTCTTTTTCTGTTTCTCTTTTCGATGGCCTCCATGGCTCTTTTCTAGCAGGGGCAACACTCTAATATGATGACAAACTTTTTGGTACAAATAACTCATAATGAACAAAACATGATGTATAAGACTGTATGCCTCTGCTAGTGTAGCAGGATGTGCAACAATGATCTAGCGTAACATGGGTAAACCACACATCAGCTGTATAGAATCATGCAAAGCAATATATATAAATGATAAATGACAACAAGTCATGTAATGTAAAATGGAATTTGCATGGCAATATATCTCGGAACAGCTATGGAAATGCTGTGGTAGGTAGGTATAGTGGCTGTTTTGAGGAAGATGTATGGGCTTATGTGTAGGAGAACAAAAGGAAGTCCTCCCACGGGTTTTGGATGTACCGGCGAAGTATGCACCAACTCTCATTGTGAGAAAAGGGCAATGCACAGTACCGAAGAGGCCAGCAAATTTGGATGGTGGAAGTGCCAAAAACCGTAGCTTATCATTAGTCAAAAAGAACTCACAAGCTTATCGCAAACAACTAGCAGGTTCAACATAAAGAGCATGATTAACATTTACCCCAAGGAGTGCCGTTCACGGCGGCACAAGTACCCGTTAGATCCCTCGACCTTCACACAACCTAGTTATTACGAATTACCTTTAGACATGGAAAGCTATCAAGCCCAACTACACCTTCAACAATTTTAGTAGAGTTTGTAGTACGGTACAAGCTTAAAGACAAAAATCCACTAATGATTTTAACTTAATTAACCAGCAAGCTTTACCATCTACTACTTAATACCTCAAGACGTTTGCAAAGAATCAGGTTATCAAAGTTCAAATGATTTACAAGATTATGCAAGTCTTTTCCATTATACCATTTACCACATGCAACATTTTCTGTACCAACATATTAACCAAGCAACTCTCAAAACAAATATAAGTGAAGCAAGAGAGTACTTTCTACAAAAGAACTAATAGCTCTGCCATGAGATACATGAAAACAAGAGCTAAAAGCTGAACAGCGCTAGATATGAATACTCAACAAATATAAGTGAATAATAGGAGTATTCTCATGAAAAAGCGGAGCGTGTCTCTCTCCCAATCAAGAATGCTAGGGTCCAATCAAGTTGATTACAAAATAAAAATAAAGTACTAAAAATAAAAGCACACAGACGCTCCAAGAACAGCACATATGATGTGAAAGAATAAAATATAGTTTCACTAGAGATGACCTGATAATTTTGCCGATGAAGAAGGGGATGCCCAAGGCATCCCCAAGCTTAGACGCTTGAGTCTTCTTGAAATATGCTGGGGAGATCCATGGGAGCCTCCCCAAGCTTAAGCTCTTCACTCGTCTTGATCCTATTATATCACTCTTCTCTCTTGACCCCTAAAAACTTTCTTCACACCAAACTCAAAGTAAATCTCATTAGAGGGTTAGTGCACAATCAAAAACTCACGTGTTTCGTAAGGACACAATATGACTTGTTACTTTAAACATTAGCTACTGCCACTGATGTAATGGTAAACTCTTCCACCCAAAAAAGAATTTCACTCAACACTAGTAAAAGAGAGAATGCAAAATAAAAGACATAATCTGTCTAAAACAGAACAGTCCGCAAAGACGAATTTTTTCGAGGCACTTACGACGCTTAGATCGAAAAACTTCGAACTAACAAAAGATGCAGACATACATAAAGATTACGCACAAAAAAATTCAGATTTAATTAACACTCTGGTGATTTTAGAGATTTAATACGGTGAACAGCAGAAATCTGTTTCTGCGTAGCAATCAAAATTTAGCATCATCTTATCATTAGAGACTACTCTTGACACAACAATGCGAAAAAGTAAAGATATAAAAGAGTTGCTACAGAAGTAAACAAGCTCCTTGACTCAAGAAAAGAACAATTGCAGAAATAAAAATAATGGGTTGCCTCCCATAAGCGCTTTTGTTTAACGCCTTTTAGCTAGGCACAAAGTATGCATCAAGTATTACCAAGTGTAGAAGCATCACCATTGTTACGTTTAGATCTCTTACCCTTATTCTTAGCTTTAGGAAATTTATGATTACTACCTGGTGAGGAGATAAATCTCATAATACCTTGGCCCATATCTATGGTGGCTCCAAAGAGTTTAAGCAGTGACCGTCCAAGCGTAATTTGCCCTTCTCCTGCACATTCAATGACATGGTAATCAATGGATACTGTTATTCCCAAGAGTTTTGTGTACACCCCTTCAGCTATCCCCATTGGGAATTTAGTAATATTATCAGCCAAAGTTATACAACTTCCACTCTTGGAAAGTTCCCAAAGATTTAAGGACTCATAAACATTCATGGGAATTTGATGACGTGAAACACACGTTCGTTGGGAGACCCCAAGAGGAAGGTATGATGTAGTCAGCAGCAAGTTTTCCCTCAGAAAGAAACCAAGGTTATCAAACCAGTAGGAGCAGCAACTCTTCAGAAGGTTGTCAACGGCGCCAGAAAAATAGCTGTCGCAGGGAGTCTAGACTGTTGACGTGGAATCTGCACACAACACAATCAAACTACTTTGCCCCAACGAAACAGTGAGGTTGTCAATCTCACTGGCTTGCTGAAAACAAAGGATTAAACGTATGGTGTGGAAAATGAGTATTAAATTGTAGAGAATGAAAAAGGAACAGTTTGCAGTTTGTGGTTGTTTAATCAGTGTAATAGAATGGACCGGGGTCCACAGTTCACTAGTGGTGTCTCTCCATAAAAGATAACTAACATGTTGGGTGAACAAATTACAGCTGGGCAATTGACGAATAGTGAGCGCATGACAATGCATATACATGACATGTTGACTACTATGATATTTAATTGGGCATTACAACATAATACATAGATCGTTATCCAACAGCATCTATGACTAATAATCCACCGCCGGGTTGTCATCCGAGTCCCCCGTTGGTATTAAGTTGCAAGCAATGGATAATTGCATTAAGTAAAGTGCGTAATGTAAACAAACACATATGCCCGTGGACATAGCATCGTTAGGTTATCCCTAGTGGCAACAGCACATCCACAACCTTAAAACTTTCTGTCACTGTCCCAGGTTAAACGGAGACATGAACCCACTATCTAGCATAAATACTCTCTCTTGGAGTTACAAGCATCTACGAGTAACGGAAAGCATGCAAGATCTTAAATAACATATAAGATAGATTGATAATCAACTTGACATAATATTCAATATTCATCGGATCCCAGCAAACACAACATGTAGCATTACAATAATATGATCTTGATCATGTAGGGCAGCTCACAAGATCTAAACATGATGGCACAAAGTGGAGAGACAACCATCTAGCTACTGCTATGGACCCGTAGTCCAAGGATGAACTACTCACGCATCACTCCGGAGGCAGGCATGGCGATGTAGAAGCCTCCGGTGACGATTCCCCTCTTCGGCACGGTGCCGGGAAGAGGTTCTGAACCCTCCCGAGCTAGGGCTGACGACGGCGGCATCTCTGGATCTTTTCGTGGATATTTGCTCAGGTACTTAGGGTTTTCGCGTCGGGGGAATAAGTAGGCGAAAGGGCGGCGGCTGCGGACCCCGTGGGGCCCACACCACCCCAGGGCGCGGCAGAAGGGGGAACCGCGCCCTAGTGGCGTGTGGGGCCCTGGTGGCCCTCCTCTGCTGCTCCTTCGCTCCGTCAGGCGTGTTCTGGAAAAATAGGCACCCCCGTGTAGTTTCGTCCAATCCCGAGAATATTTCCAGACTAGCTTTTCTGGAATACAAAAACAGCAGAAAACAGGAACTGGCACTTCGGCATCTTGTTAATAGGTTAGTCCCAAAAAATGTATAAAAGTGATATAAAGTAGATGCAAAACATGTAGCAATTGGTATAAAACAAGCATGGAACATCAAAAATTATAGATACGTTTGAGACGTATCAGCATCCCCAAGCTTAGTTCCTACTCGTCCTCGAGTAGGTAAACGATAAAAACAAGATAATTTTTTAGGTGACATGCTACTATCATAATCTTGATCATATAATATTGCAAGGCACATGTAAATGAATGAAGTGATCCAAGTCAATGGTCTATAATTTGCTACCAAATAGATAATGAGTAAACAATGAATCACACAAGCTAAACGTTTTCATGAATAGTACTTTCGAGACAAGCATCAAACAGTTTTGCATAAGTGTTAACTCATAAAGCAATAGTTTCTAACAAAAGGTATTTAATCAACACAAAGGAATAATTTAGTTTCAGCATTTCCTTCAACTTTCAACATATTTATCTCATGGATATTGTCAACACAAAGTAGTATAACAAGTCCAATATATTGCATATAACGCATGTTGTAACAAAATTGACACTAGTGTTTGCTTGTGGAAGACAGAAAGAATAGGAAAACTGACTCAACATAAAAGTAAAAGAAAGGCCCTTCGCAGAGGGAAGTAGGGATTAAATCATGTGCTAGAGCTTTTAAGTTTTTGAAAGCATATAGAGATTGCATAAAATATTTGATACTCCTCCCAACCTTGCTAACACAAGCCATGGCTAACCGAATCCTCGGGTGCCTTCCATCAATCACATACCATGGAGGAGTATCTATTTTTGAGAGGTGTTTGTTAATTGTCAACGAATGGTAGCGGGTGAGAACAGTATTCTACCTGTCGAACGGACTTTTAAGAGCGGCTCCCATGAAGGACGTTATTTCTACCAGCAAGGCAGATCATCCCTCTTTCTCTTTGGTTTACACACATTCAGGTATTTCACTGTCTCGATAAAATAGGTGCCTCCGTAAATTTTCGTCCAATTCCGAGAATATTTCCAGACTAGCTTTTCTGGAATACAAAAACAGTAGAAAACAGGAACTGGCACTGTGGCATCTTGTTAATAGGTTGGTCCCAAAAAATGTAGAAAAGTGACATAAAGTGGACGCAAAACATGTA
Organism: Poa pratensis; assembly: GCA_947311845.1. Lineage (NCBI taxonomy): Eukaryota > Viridiplantae > Streptophyta > Magnoliopsida > Poales > Poaceae > Poa > Poa pratensis. Next base: position 9,230,975 of record CAMZMU010000126.1, read on the forward strand.
ACAATTGGTATAATATCAACATGGAACATCAAAAATTATAGATACGTTTGAGACGTATCCCCTCCCTGGGGTGGAATGTTTCTTCCCCCTTGTGGATTCCTGCCTCTGTAGCCACCTCTGCGAAACTGATGTTCTGTCCAATCACCTGATGGTTCCCCTGTTCTGCAACGTGTTTCCGTGGAGAATGCAGGAATCCCTAGAAACCAGGCACAGAAGATGGAGAAGGTGTTGGAGCAGGCGGCGAATATATCAAGGAAGAGAAACTTAGAAGGTAATTCTGACTCCACCAAGAATGCTTTTGCTGTGTTATCAGATAAAGAGATTATGATGTGTGCTTCTTTTATGGGTGTTGATATTCCTAACGATAATTTTGAGTCGGTGGATATCCTTAGAAATTTAGAGGATTCCACACAAAAGCAATGATATTTCTGTTAGTAGCTCATCTTTTTGGTGGATCATGATTTAGGAATTAAAACCCCTTTACAAATTTATCGGCCTAAACCCGATGATAGTGATTTTGAGTATTTTATTACTGTGGTGGAATCCCGGGAAAGCAAAAGACAACGCAGAAAATTTGTGGTTGTGGCGAGATCTATTAAAAGAAGTCAGGGGAAAGCTAGTACTCCTCCTAAGCCTGCTGGTAGGAGTACTAGAAGACGTGAAAAACCTACAAAATATAAATGATAGGTGACTTTTGGAATTTAAGGGGGATACGCAAAAAAAGGGATCTCTGCGTGTCTCACTGATATTATTAGAGATCATAATATGGATTTTATTTGCCTTATGGAGACTATGAAAACGAGTACACAGATAGTTTTTTCAGAAAGTTTGAGATGCATCTACAAGTTGATCACTAAAACTCTTTGTTTGAGGTTGGACCCTTTGGCTGATAAATCGGCAAAACGCTTTTATCAAAAATAGAAATATTACCGCTGGCATTATGGCGCTTCATGAACTTTTGCATCATACTCATGTGAAGAAAAAAGTTGGTGTGGTTTTGAAATTCGATTTCAAAAAGGCCTATGATAAGGTCAATTGGGACTTCTTGCTTGAATGCTAAAGAAAAAGAGGCTTTTCCGAGATGTTTTGTAATTGGATATTTAAAATTTTACAATGGGATTGTTTCGGTGAAGATATATGATGAGATGGGACCTTATTTCCAAAGCGCATAAGGGGTCCGGCAGGGGGATCCGTTATATCCTTTCCTTTTTAACATGGTTGGGGAAGTTTTAACTAAAATGGTGCTAGAAGCACAGGAAATGGTCTCCTGACGGGTTTAGCTCCTGATCTAGTAGAAAATGGGATTGCGATTTTACAGTATGCGGATGATACAATTATTTGTATCTTGCATGAACCTGACAAGGCTGTCAACCTGAAACTCTTGTTGTATATGTTTCAATTGATGTCGGGTCTGAAAATAAACTTTATGAAAAGTGAGGTAATCACGATAGGAGGTGATGATGAGATAACAACGTCTTATGCGGATATGTTTAATGTCAGGTTGGTTCCTTGCCACTGAAGTATCTGGGTGTACTGGTAACTGATGCATGCAAAATGCATACATGAACTTTGTATTATTTTTACTTATATTCCAGTCATATTTGCATCATATAAGGGTTATATCACGGTTTTATAATGATTTTGGGAATATTTGATATGTTTCCTATTTTTATGGAATTAACCCTGCGTGGGCAGAAAACCCTATTTCTATATTTTAATGTTTCAGGGACCTAAACGACGTCCAAATGATCTGGAAATTTACGAGTATCATTTTTTGGAAGGAACAAGACTTGGGGGCGAAGGAAGCGAACAAACGGAGCCCCGAGGGCCAAAAGAGGTGGGCCCACGTGGCCCCTGTACCTGGCCGCGTGGGACCCCCCCCCCCCAATTGGGCCTCGACGCTCCGTTGCCGTCGATCTTTCCTCCACCGACTCCGTTTTGACCTAAAAACGCCTATAAAAATTGTCCCCCGACGTTCTCTGGAAGGAGCGCCGCAGAAACACAGAAACACCGAAACAGAGACCTGGAGTTGCAGATTGGAGGGGGAAAACTCCGGCGGGGCGCTGCCGGCGTGGTCTCCATCTTCTCCAACGACTTCTCCACCATCTCCATGATGAAGAGGGAGTAGTCCACCTCTGGACTATGGGTTTGTGGAAGTAACTTATGTATCTCTCTCTCTTGAGATTCACTAATTAGTACCGTATGAGCTGCCGAACATGATTACGGTCATCTATGTAATACCTTTGTGGTGAATCTTTTTATGAGTTAATATATGTTTGAGATTGCAATGGTTTTGTTTCAGTTATGAAAGTAGATGCATATTATGTACCCTGTTCTTATTTACTTGTCATGATCAAGCATGTTTATGAGAGCGCGTGAGGGGGAACGTGTGCATTAGTTGGAGTAACGGGGGTGGCTAGTGCAGTGAACGTGAGAGAAAGTTCTGCGATTCACTTGGGTGTTTTACCTTACTTTGTTGCCTCACTAGGGATAAAAAGAAATACCATGCTACCGGAGATGTGGGTGTGACCATTGCCACTACTCCATGACTAGATCTAGCATGTTCTTATTTTAACTTCATGTCATGATACTTATTGCTATACTCTGAGTTATCTTAATTACTGAGGTGTTATGATTTAGTTCGCATCTTGGTGGAGTATAAGAGAGACTAATAACCAAAATGTCTCTATGTTAGGACGTGATGCCCATATAATTATAACTTGTCATTAAACTGTTGTGTTGCAATCTCATATGTCAACTCTACTATTCCATTGTCTACCACTTTATTAAAGAGAGAGTGCATTTGTGAAACCATGAACCCCGGTCCATTTTTAATCATAAAAAACACCTTTCCAACCACTTTTACCACTTTTCCATTTTCTGCCATTATTAAATCCGAAAATACAAAAACACTTTTACATCTTGCATTCATCATATAAAACCAAAAAATATCATTTATCATTGCTACCACCATCCTTGCATATTTATTTACCACCATTGCATCAAGAGTGCTTTCCGACGCCGTTGCAGGGGAAGATACGAAGCTTCCTGCAGAATAATTTTCCCGTCAACTACACGCCATCACCATTGCATATTTATTTCTTGTTTGCATTGCATATTATCTTGATATCATTCTCACACCTTGTGCTTGACAACCACTAGGTGAGGTTGAGGACCAAAACATTTACTTTGTTTTGTAGGTAACCAAAAGAAGGATAGGAAAGATAAATCTTCACTACTGATTCCCCGAGAGTTCGATATTAAACCCTCGAGTCACCCCTCGTGGGGAAAACACGTCTTCCACTTACTACACACTCTGCACTTGGAGTCTCAACCTAACCCATTTACTTTTCACGCAGGTAACTACGTGAAGGGCCATCAGTAACCTTTGCCGATCTTAAAAATATAGATTGGGACTTTGTTGATAAAAAGTTCATTAAACGTCTTGCGGCTTGGATTTGTGCCAATGCGTCTTCAGGTGGCAGATTGACCTTATTGCAATCTTGACTGACCGGAATTCCTCTTTACTATTTGTCCATGTTTCTTATGAATAAAACATTTATTGAGAAGCTGAATAAGCATATGAGAAAAAAATTCTGGGAAGGACTCAATGGGAAGAGAAAATTTCATCTGATTAGATGGATTTTTTTTTGTAGATCTAAGAAGAAAGGAGGCCTGGGTGTGGTTGATTTACAGAAAATGAACTCTAGTCTCCTGGTTAAGTGGTGGTGGAAATTAGAAACTCAGAAAGGCTTGTGGCAAAAAATTGTTCGTGCAAAATACCTAAGAAACAAGAGTGTGACTGATGTCAAGGCTAGATTTAATGATTTTCATTACTGGAAGGGACTTTTAAAGGTGAAAGAGATCTATTTAGTGGGGAGAGGCATTAAGTTGCGAAATGGTTCCTTAACTCGCTTCTGGAAAGATCCGTGACTGGGAGATGTTCCTTTGATACAGTCTTATCCTATGTTGTTCAATGTTTGTCAAAATCCTGACGCCTTCTTTCTGCAATGTAAAGAAAATGAATTTGTGATTCCCATTAGAAGAAGATTATACCAGCATTTGGATGATTAGGTTGCCTATATTTTGAATAAGGCGAATGAAGTGAGGGTGACAGAGGAAGATGAGTCGGTTTTCTGGAAATTGAATGTTAACAAGAAATTCACAACGAGATCGGTTTATCGTTATTTGGAGAAACCTATTTCTGGTCCTTACTATAAATGGATCTGGAAGGATAAAACTCCTCTTAAGATCAAAAAATTTATGTGGCAAATGATGCAAGATGCAATTCTTACTCGAGATAACATGAAAAAAAGAAAATGGCTTGGGAACCCTAAATGCTCTTTCAGTGATTATTTGGAATCCAGAGATCATCTTTTATTTGGGTGTTCTTCGGCAAAAGTGGTCTGGGGTTGTGTGGGTGAACTTTTTCATACTGGCACCTGCCCCAGAAACGTTTGGCAATGCTTGGCATGGTTCTATGCCTTCTGGCCTGGTGGCAAATTTTTTTTAATCTTGTTGGCTTCGATCTGTTGGGCGATTTAGACTACCCGTAACAAAATCACTTTTGAAAAGTATCAACTCAAGACTGCTGTGACTATTGTGTTTACTGCGTGTTCCTTGTTAAATACCTGGGCATGGCTCTTTGGCGAGGAAGATAATGAGTTCATCAAGAATCGAGCGCATCAACTGGTTTGGAAGGCTATGGAGATTGCAAGAAGAAGCTCGGAGAGCAGACATGTCCCAGTGACGTCTAACATCCTGAGATCACTTACGACTGAGGAATTGTTCTCTTCGTGCTGCTGATTTACCCCTGCGTGGGTGCTGGGTTTGATGCCCATGGAGTCTCTTTTAGTTTCTCTGTTTATTAGGATTTCTGTGGCCTGAGGGTCAGGATTCTGCCTGTGGTTGTGGGTAGTTTGGTTAACTGTTTAGTGTAGTGTGATTAAGGTGGTAACAGGTTTTCGCCCCGTAGGGCTGATCGAGACCGAACAGTCTCAGTGGGTTTCCTATTACTGCCCCACCTCACTCTTCCCATGTCCCCGTTCTTTTACTTTGCTGGTGGTTGTAACAAAACCGTTGAGAAACTAATGGAAAGGGGAGTAGCCCGGTTGGAACAAAAAACTGAAGAACACGCCTGCAGGGAGGAGCGTTACTAAAGTTCTAATTATCATAGATCGATACTCCATAAATTGCTGAGAAACATTAACAAGACGTTCAAAACACATCACAATAAGCCCCAAATTAACGACGATGTTTTGGGCAGGATGGTCGAGCTACCATGTTTTGGGCAGACTGGTGGAAGGGAAGGGTCCCTTGCGAGCTCGATACCCAAACTTGTATAATATCTGTACTCAGCCTTTTATCTCCATTCAGGAGGCCCATAGTCAGGATGGGTGGCGACTCCGCTTCCGTCGAGCTTTTGGCCTTGCGGAAACGGTAGAGTGGGATAACCTTTCCAGGGAAGTAGAAACCTGGGAGGAGGAAATGGGGCACGACAATGTGTCTTGGTCGCTTGAGGCCTCGGGGCGCTTCTCGACCAAATCCATTTATCTCAAGATTTGTCATGGGACGGCAATGCTACACTTTAAAGAGATGTGGAGAGCTCGTATCCCACTCAAGGTCAAAATTTTCCTTTGGCAGTTGATTAGAGATAAGCTCCCCTCCTGCGAGCAGGTCTGGATTAGGCATGGACCATCCAATGGGAGGTGCGTGCTTTGTCGCGAAACGGAAGATGCAGATCATATGTTTTTTCGCTGTGTTCTGGCAAGGTTCCTTTGGGCTACGGTCAGGGAGGCCTTTGTGTGCTCATGGAATCTAGCAGGGGCTGGAGAGTTCCTTGCTATCGCACAAGGTTTAGTGGGTCGGGTTAAACGTGTTGTCTGGGTTTGTTTTGCTGCCATTTGCTGGGCGCTGTGGCTAGTGCGAAATAAGATGACTATTGAGAGCTCTTTCATTGCTCATCCGCTGACATTTTGTTCAAATCGATCATCTTTATACAGGAATGGTGGCTGCTGAGTAGACCTGGAGACCGGCAGGGGCTGGACATGGCAAGGGAGGCGCTAAGGAGCATCTACACCAATCTGAGGGCGGGCGAGATCCCCTTACATCCATGAAGTTCCGAGTTATCTAGCTTTGTTAGGGTCGAGCAGTTGTTTTCTCTTTTCATTTGCAGCACTTGGTTGTCTTGATGAACTATGTGGCTATGTTTGTGTGTTGCTGCACGGCTGAGGTCGCTGGTGTAATCGTGACTGTTGTAGACTTGTGGTGGTTGGCTTTATCTTTATAAAGCTGGGCTACCGCCTTTATTTAAAAAAATTAACGACGAGAGCTTAGATGGTGCCACTCCAACCATCCAATATGACATGTTCTACTGACAGTACTATTTAATACTCCCTCCGTCCAATAATAACTGTCTTAGATTTGTTAAAAAATGGATGTATGTAGACATGAAACATGTATAGGTACATTCATTTTTGTACAAATTTGAGACACTTATTTTGGGACGGAGGGAGTAATAAAGTAGTAGTATGAGCTAAGAACAAAGACATGAATGCTCTGAATCCAAGGGAAGAGCAAACTAGGAGTACTGAACATTCACACATGCTGCTCTATGGAGAATGAATCCTCCTCGTCTTCTTCCTGCATCTTATTGCACGGAATCGGAACAATGCTCTCTTGGAGGCGATCCTCCGTGAGCCACATACTAGGACATAGACTTGTTGAGATGTTCACCATTCCTAAGAACTTGCCATCAGCGTCACAATGCAACACATGACTTCCATTAAACATGATAAGCAGCTCATGCTCATTGAGCATCGCCATATGATTGAACCATTTCACTGTTAAATCAATCAGCGTTCCCTTCTCTCTTTTGAAAGAAGTTAAGCAAAGTCGTCGTGATGCCTCCAATTGTGACACGTCGATCCTGTAGTTAAAGCCCAGGTTTCAGCATCGTAATCCAGCATCACCCACACATGGATAGCGGTGAAGCAGTAACCTGGTGTTCCGGAGCAAGCAAACGCCCCCTTCACGCTGAACAGCTTGGTGTTGTGGGACACCTGGGTAGGGCAACGCATCCACCGGAACTGTTTCTCCGTCGAACACGGTAATGATCTGTCCATCGACGCCGCGCTTCACGTGCCCAAAGCCTGACGCATGTAGGAATGGCTTTAGGCTCCAAAACTTCTGTTCGATGCCAGTCTGACTGCCAGTCCGCCACCAGCAAGAAGGCGAGGCCACCATGTTACCTTCTCGCCTATACAGAGACCAAGCAGCAACATCAGCTTGCACGATCCAAGCTCTGCGTGCAAACTGAAATGATGAACTCGGATAGTGTAATCTGCATTGCAAGTGACCGTAGTTCCGATGTTTAATTGTGTCTACATTTTACAAGTTTCAGAATTCATATACATCATTACACGCATGAATATTAGATAAAAAAAATCTGTGTAACTAACACAGTTGTGCGGTTCACAAAAGAAGCCATCGAGATGGAACAATATTGTTACCGTCGTAGGCGCAAAATTGATCTACCGAGAACACAAAACAATCACAGCACGATGACGACACCGAGATTTCGTAACGCAGTTCGGCGAACTGCCTACATCTGCGGGGCATGACTACGGGCGCTCCTCCCCACTGATACCGCAACTCTGATCGCCTTAGGCGCCGGCACAAGCCGCCGGCTCCCCCTTCGTGCCTGTTGCTATCAAGTCGTCATAGGTTATAAGTGTGGTACTCCCTCATTATATAGGAGGCCCAGGGTACAAGAGTTCGACTCTGATACTACTCGTATCCTATCCACACCTAATACAACTCTATGTCCAAACGTAACCCAACACGTACATAATATTTGACACAAAACACAACAAACTCCACCTTGCCGAATATTGTCCACCACCTTGAATTCGTCAATGCGTCAAACCTCCATGTACTCCGGACTTGAGTTGTCTTCCATGAGTTCCACTGCTACTCCCAGACTCCACGTGACTTCACCTGCAACTGTAGTCCCTTCTTCTCGTTTCAACATCATCACACACCGATCACTGATCTGCGTGAAAATGCTTCCAACTTGAAGGAATTTCACCGTCGCCTTTTAGTCAACTTGAGTCAAATTCACAGTCGTCTCATCCTGGATAGTCTTCTACATGTCCCACAGCTATAGCACTCCGCCCCCTTCCGTGTCTAGTCACCCACACTTTGGCACATGCACTGAACATCACAGAATATACGGGCATGTACTCTCCACGCTTCCGACATTTACTACTCTCCAACACTTTCTCAGATTCCCCATGGCTGACTCCTGTCTATCACCTAATACATCAATCTCCATAGACCCAGTCACCAACTTGAATCCGATACTCGCCAACACTGCTTCAGCACCCCTGCACACCTATCTGACCACATGTCTGACCGCCTGTGCCCTGGTCTGTCGCCGTGTCCCGTGCTTACCGCACGCCTCGCCGCTACTACCGCGTCGAGCATCTGCAATCTTGGCCAAGATCTACCGGGTCGCTAACCGACACCACCTCAGGCCCCACTGCAGACAACCATCAGTCATACCCGACCGATGCCGAGTTCCACGTATCTCTCCAAACCCTGAGCTCCAGTCTGGACCACGTGCCTCTCGCCTTCCCGCTGACTAGGCTTCGACTCTCCGCATGCTTACGCCGTAGCCCCTCCATCAGCCGAGTGGAATCTTCCCTCAGAGACTCCAGCTCCACCTTGACATGACTCCTTGGTAGATGATCAATCCACCCCACGCCTCGTCGACCTCAAGATCTCCTGTGTACACCATCTTGAGTCAACCCCGCGTCATCGCATGTCGAAGCACGCATAACCATGCGCCACGTGTTGCCACGCCACAGAATTCGGACACCATCAGCCCTCATGCTCTCACGTCGTTGTCGCCGATCTTCACCGTCTTCTGTCCGACCGACATCCCGTCGATCTGTCAGACTGTCCAGTCCGACCCAGCCGAACGTATCCGACTGCACCCATGCTTCACCCTGTGCCCAGTCCACCTTCCGCGCACTGTCCGGCACCCTGTGTATGCATGATCCTCACGACACGCTCCAAAATTCTCCGCTGTCCAATAACGCTGCCGCTGCCAAGTTGCCATCTAGTTAATCAGTCCCGTACAAAACAGAAACGCTAAAAGACATTGCCCTGGTAGCCTTCCTCGTGTGTCCAACTAATCAAACACCAGTCCACACGTAATAGCTCCTTTGCACTTTCTTTTATTTTGTTTCAACACATGCACGTACTACAGATTAATCATATGGCCAGCACCCCTACCCTCCACCAGATTGCACTGGATCCTTGGGCCACGTGCCGTGCAGCACCCCTGACGTTGCTCTCGCAGCAATTCATGTGCGCCGCCGCTCGTTCCGATCTCGCCGAGATCGGCCCTTCTCTTTTCCTTCAACAAATCTCCTTTCATCAGCTGCTCCTGCAATTTTCCAGCAGACGTTCCGCGACACGGGCTGCACCTCTCGCTTTGGACCAATCAGCCCCGCTGGGCCTTGTCCGCTCGCGCTACGGTCGCCACACGCCTGGTACTAGCGATCGATTGAATCGATCCGCTTCCGTCGCGTGTACGTCAACTGCACGGACTCTATAGTCCAGAACCGATCCGATCTAGTATTCGAATCATCCCGAAAATTGCTGCCGCATGATGCGAGCCGCTCTTCCATTGCTTCCGATTAGACGTATCCTGATCGCCCTCTCGCCCGAATACGCGGACGACGCCCGATCACAACATCAGTTATTCTTTTTCCTCTAGATCAACAATTCGCAGCCTTCAACCTCGCTCTGATACCAATTGTTACCGTCGTAGGCGCAAAATTGATCTACCGAGAACACAAAACAATCACAGCACGATGACGACACCGAGATTTGGTAACGCAGTTCGGCGAACTCGCCTACATCTGCGGGGCATGACTACGGGCGCTCCTCCCCACTGATACCGCAACTCTGATCGCCTTAGGCGCCGGCACAAGCCGCCGGCTCCCCCTTCGTGCCTGTTGCTATCAAGTCGTCATAGGTTACACGTGTGGTGCTCCCCTCATTATATGGGAGACCCAGGTACAAGAGTTCGACTCTGATACTACTCGTATCCTATCCACACCTAATACAACTCTAATTCCAAACGTAACCCAACACGTACATAATATTTGACACAAAACACAATTGGTATCAGGTTGAAGGCTGCAGATTGTTGATCTAGAGTAAGAAGTGCTGATGTTAGATTGGGCGTCGCCTGCGTGTGCCGACGAGAAGATGATCGGATCAGAACTTGGGAAGCAATCGGAAAGCACAGGAAGCTGGACAGATCAGTCGTAGCAAGGAGTCCTCGGCGAGATCGGTCGCACGTCAATAGACGAGATCGGATTGATCCGATCGTCGAGTTTCCCTGCAGATGAGGCGAAGCAGTGCGTGGACAGGAGATACATGCGGTTCGCTCGTGGAGAAGCGGCGGCGGCGCAAGCAGCACAGGCTAGGCTGGGTGTGCGATGCAGCAGGCCGGCTCGATGGCCAGATTGGTGGGCCACAGGCGTACTGGCCCAAGCAGCGCACAGGAGGCGAGTCAAGGTATGCGTGGCCAGGTCCGTCCGCAGGTCTCAGGAAGACGTGAATCGGTGGTCCTGCTGACTGCATGCAGCGATCAGTAAGCTAGGCAAGGGAGATTTGTTTACGTGAAGAAAAAAGGGTCTGCAGCATGTGGTGATGCGGTGCATGTAGAGGCAATATGGAAGAAAGGAAAAAGGATTATTGGGGTTGTGGGATAAATGCTTGGTGCACCCACGGATACTACCAGGAAAGAATTTTCTTTTGGATTTGTTGCTTAGATTGCACGGGTTTTACCGAAGGTTGGCAGATTGACGACGTGCTAGAGCGTGTCGTGAGGATCATGCATACACAGGGTGTCGGACAGTGCGCGGAAGGTGGACTGGGCACAGGGTGGAGCATGGGTGCAGTCGGATACGTTCGGCTGGGTCGGACTGGATAGTCTGACAGATCGACGGGAGGTCGGTCGGACAGAAGACGGTGAAGATCGACGACAACAACGTAGGAGCGTGAGGGCTGATGGTGTCCGAATTCTGTGGCGTGAAAACACGTGGCGCATGGATATGCGTGCTTCGACATGCGATGGCGCGGAGTTGATTCAAGACGGTGTACACGTGAGAACTTGAAGTCGACAGGGCGCGGGGTGGACTGATCCTCTACTGGAGCTGGAGTTTCTGGCGGAGATTTCACTCGGCTGATGGAGGGGCTACGGCGTAAGTGCACGGAGAGTCGAAGCCTAGTCAGCGGGAAGGCGAGAAGCACGTTGGTCGGACTGGACGTCAGGGTTCGAGAGATACGTGGAACTCGGCATCGGTCGGGTATGACTGATGGTTGTCTGCAGTGGGGCCTGAGGTAGTGTGGGTTAGCGACCCGGTAGATCTTGGCCAAGATTGCAGATGCTCGGCGCGGTAATAGTGGCGAGGCGTGCGGTAAGCACGGGACACAGCGACAGACCAGTGCACAGGCGGTCAAACATATGGTCAGATAGGTGTGCAGGGGTGCTGAAACAGTGTTGGCGAGTACCGGATTCAAGTTGGTGACTGGGTCTATGGAGATTGACGTCAGGTGATAGACATGAGTCAGCCATGGGGAATCTGAGAAAGTGTTGGAGAGTCTTAAATGTCGGAAGCGTGGAGAGTACATGGCTATATATTCTGTGATGTTCAGTGCACGTGGCAAAGTGTGGGTGACTAGACACGGAAGGGGGTGGAGTACTATAGCTGTGGTACATGTAGAAGACTATCCAGGATGAGACGACTGTGAATTTGACTCAAGGTGACTAAAAGGCGACGGTAAAGTTTATTCAAGTTGAAAGCATTTTTTACGCAGACCACTGGTCGGTGTGTGATGGTGTTGAACGAGAAGAAGGGACAACAGTTGCAGGTGGAGTCACGTGGAGTCTGAGAGTAGCAGTGGAGCTCATGGAGACAACTCAAGTCCGGAGTACATGGAGGTTTGACGCATTGACAAATTCAAGGTGGTGGACAATATTCGCCAAGGTGTAGTTTGTTGTGTTTTGTGTCAAATATTGTGTACGTGTTGGGTTAGGTTTGGACTTGGAGTTGTATTAGGTGTGGTAGGTACGAGTAGTGTTAGAGTCGAACTCTTGTACCCTGAGCCTCCCATATAATGAGCGGAGCACCACACATTGTAACCTATGTCGACTTGATAGCAACAGGCACGCAAGGGGAGCCGGCGGCTTGTGCCGGCGTCTAGGGCGACCAGGGTTGCGGTATCAGTGGGGAGGAGCGCCTGTAGTCATGCCCCGCAGATGTAGACGAGTTCGCCGAACTGCGTTATCGAATCTCGGTGTCGTCATCAGTGCTGTGATTGCTTGTTACTCGGTAGATCAATTATGCGCCTACAATTGTAACAATTGGTATAATATTGTCCAATCGATCGGGCAATCTGTAATCTGAGTTTCAAATTTATCCAGACTAAGGTTCTTTCTTCAACCATAACAGTACTATAGTAAGTAGTATCGCAGAAATAACTTGGTTACTCCAGTTTTTTCTTCAACCATAACAGCATTATAGTAACTAGTATCACACAAATAACTGTGGCACTCCAGTTTCGTATTCATTCTGTTCCTTAATATAAACCGTTTTAGAGTTCAATTTAAACAAACAAAACGCCTTATATTTAGGAACAGAGGCAGTAATACACACATCTATGCATCTCTAGCAAAACAAGTTCACCCAAAGAGCAGGTCTAACTTACTACTACCTCCGTTTCATAATTCTTGTCGTGGCTTTAGTTCAGTTACGATCAAATTGCACACTGAACAGCTGAGAGCAATGAAACAACCTATGGAAGAAGAGATCCAGGGCACCAATTTTAACAACTAAAAATGCCTTCGCTCAAAGAGCATGACCAAGACTGAATGTCTCATCTTAAAGATGCCATTCGTGTACCTTAACAATGCTAAAACTAGAGAAAATTTGGGCAGCAGGGAGGAACAATAGTAATGGAAGCAGAGATCCGGAGTAACAATTTCAACGATTAAAAATGCCGTTGCTCAAAGAGCAGACCCAGACTGAATGTCTCGTCTTAACGGTGCGATTCATGCACTTTAACCATGCCAAGAACTAAAGATTTTTTTTCTTTTTGGGCGGTAGGGAGATACGCTTTTAAAGTTTTTAGTACATCGGTACAACCAACAAAACGTTAACAAGCACCAAATGATGACAGCTTCGATGGTGCTACTGTAACTACGCAAATGACATGTTTTACTGAGTACTGAAAGTACTAATAAGTAATACGGAGTAAGAAGGATGAGCTAAGAACAATAAGCATGCTCCAAGTCGGGCAGAGCAAACCCATTCAGACAGGCCGTATGGAAAATGGCTCCTCCTTATCGTCTTGTTGCATCTCATTGCACGGAATTGGAATAATGCTCTCTTGAAAGCGATCCTCGGTAAGCAGCAGAAGACTACGACAGTCACCATTGTAGTATTGGCTTTCTCGGATGTGCACCATTCCTAAGAACCTGCCATCAGTGTCACAGCGCAACACATGACCTCCATCAAACAAGATCAGCAACTCACGCTCATTGAGCATGGCGATCTCATAGAACCATTCGACCTTTAAATCAATCGGCGTTCCCTTTTCGTTTTTGAAAGAAGTTGAGCAATTAAGTTGCCTTGATGCCTCCAACTCCGACGCGTCGATCCGGTAGCTGAAAGCCCAGGTTTCAGCATCGTAATCCAGCATCACCCACACATGGATAGCGGTGAAGCAGTGACCCGGTGTTCTGAAGCAAGCAAACGCCCCCTTCACGCTGAACAGCTTGGTGCTGTGGGACACCTGGGTAGGGCAACGCATCCACCGGAATTTCTCCGCTTCTCCGTCGAACACGGTAATGATCTGTCCATTGACACCGCGCTTCACGTGCCCGGCAACATAAGGATGCCAATGCAGGTTGCCACGGTGGGCTACCGGAAGATTTTTGGAAATGTAGAAAACGCTGAGTAGCCTTTGTTCTATGGAAGGCGACGGGACTGCGACGTGCCTCGGCCTGTCGCATCCTACCGTGAGCACATATAAATTGTAGTATGTATGTACGTGCTCTGAGACCCAAAGCACCCGGTGTTCGCCGGTTGGATGGTGCCGGTAGAAACCGACTATGTTGTTCTGGACGTCTCGTCCAAAACCCACCATGTCTTGGCAAGGTTGGGGCTGGGGCAGTTACCATGCATGTGTGTGCGTGAGCATGTTAATCATCTTCTGGCAGCAGGTCTCGGCGTGTACGGTGAATCTACACCGCTGGCCAGCCGAAAAAGCAACTCTACAACCTCGTTCCGTCGTTCGATCGTGTCTCGGTGTTAGGGCATGCCCAAACCAGACCCGCATGCAGACACAAACAAACGGACCAAGGCGGTCCGTGGACCAATTTTGGGGCTCTATAGGGCTGGACTAACGAGCTGCTCGGCTCGTTAAGCCTCGGCTCATTAAGATTCGTGATCGTTAAGGATCGAATCGTTAAGCTCGTTAAGTATAACGAGCTAAATATAAAGCTCGACTCGGTTCGTTAAGTGTTCGCGAGCGCTCGCGAGTAGCTCGTTAAGACTCGTTAAGAAAATGCATCTGAATTTAGAAATGACGTGGTGACTGACAATTGACAAGGAGTCAGTGGGATTCGATGTTGCCTGCATAAGTAGACCGTAAATCTTGGCTAGTATATGGGCTTGTTGAGCAGTGTTGGGTTGTCACCTGTCAGGCTCCTAGTTAGATGGGATCCACCCCTCGAAAAAAGATGGGATCCAAATTAACGAGCTGCTCGCGAGATTTGTTAGCTCGCTCGTTCAGCTCATTAACGATAACGAGCGAAAATCATTGTTTGGCTATGTTCGTTGGCATAACGAGCCGAGCTAAACGAGTCGAGCAAATGAGCGCTCGTTAAGCACGTCGAGCTTCGAGCTTTATGTCTAGCCCTAGCTCTATCCGTTTGGGGTGCGGTGCCCCCAACGGCCCAGCGCAAAACTAATAAACAAAAAAAATAAGTCATACTAAATTAATATTACATTTATATATAGGGTTCTATGCCCCACGGTCCAGTGAGACAAACATTAAAAAAAAAAAGCCTAGCTAATGGCTCCGTCGGTGGGGAATCGGCGCCGTCGTAGGGGAAAATGGGCGGCGCGGGCTGGCCCCTTGGCTTCACGGCGGCCTCCTACTCATACTCGTCGTCGAGAGGATGATGTAGGGAGGCGGCGCGTAGAGCCACGCCGGTGGCGCCACAGAAGGAGGCGTGGTCGGCGCCTCGGGGTCCTGCGGCCACGTCAGTGGCGCCACGTACGCCTGGCCCTCCCCGTCCTGTGGCCACGGTGACCACGGCACCTGCCACCGTGCGCGCTCGGCGGCCGTGGCCTCCTCCTCCAGGCGGGGACGTTCCGCCGCCTCCTCCGCCGACGCGCGGAGCGCGGGCGCAATGTCTGGCCATTGCGCCAGCTCCTCGAGGTTGGAGAGGTCGATGGCCTTCTGGAGCTGGGCGTCCTCGTCGACGGGCGGCTGGGGCTGGATGCCTCTGTACGACGCCCAGTTGGGCGGCACGACGTCCTCCTCCATTTTCACGGGCCTGTTGTCGTCCTCCCAGTCGAGGTCGGAGTCCTCGTCTGGCTCAAGGCCGACGAGGGCGGGGTCTTCATCCTCCGCTGGCCCCTGGTAGCCCTCCGGTGCCACCGCCGCGACGGCCGCACACCGCCACACGTCGTGCTTCAGCTCGAACCACCGGTCCCAGAGCGTGGAGTTCAGCGCGTAGGCGGGGTCGTGGACCAAGTCCTCCGGCAGGAGCGCCCGCCGGCGCAGTAACTCCTCCGTGCGCGCCCTGCCGGAGCTCGGAATGGGAGGAACTGGGACGCGGCGGCGGTTGAGGTGCCAGCCGCCCGGGGGTGGACGTCACTCCACGGTAGCGGCGCCGCCACCTCCCAGTAGATCTGGGCCACGTCCATCGAGACGCGGGCGCGTTGGGCCAGGCGGCGCGGGTTGCGTTGGCGCGTCTCCTCAGCGCGCCGAGCCGCATTGGAGGCGGCCGCGCCGGCGGCGGGAGAGCGGGTGGAGGAACCACGCGAGCTCGAGGCCTCGTCGTTGTTCCGGTCACCCTTCCACCACGAGGGCTTCTTCATCCTCGAGGCCTCGCCTGCGACGAGCTCGAGCTCTAGGGTTGGGAGCTAGGGTTTTGAGTGAGGACTGGAGTGCGGCCGCGTGGACTGGATGGGGACGGAAGCTTCCACCGGTCCCCATTTAAGAAGACCAGCTTAAGCGGCCACTCCCGCTGGAAGGTGGGCCAGAGGCGGACAGGAGAGGTCACACGCCGTGTCCCCCCCCCAAATCTGGACCAAACTTGGGCTGAGTTTGGTCCAGAACGCGTGTCCGCGCGGACAACGGTCTGGATGCGCTGGCCCGTTGGAGGCCCTCCCCTGTCCGTTCGGACAAAATCGGACACAGCTGGTCCGTTTGCGGGGCTGGGTTGGAGATGCCTTATCCGGAACATCTAACATGCACCAAGATTCGTGTTGCTGACTTGCTTTTCAGGCCTATTAGGTTCGCTGGATTTTAAAAACACTGCAATATGAATATTGCAGAAATGGAATGTCATGATACTTGAAAATTTGTATAGAAATTGAGTGTATGTCATTGTTATCGTAGACACTTTTTTTTTTGGCCAATAGGTCTAAACTCTTGCTAGAACTTTTCATGTGCCCGCAGCTGAGGCGCCATGCAAGACAACTAGAAGGAAAGGGCGCGCGTTGTTGCGCCGGCTGAATTTTGGCAACATAAAACGGAGTACACATTAGATTACTCCCATCAAAAAAATTGGACATGAATCTATGTAGAAGAGTTTGTGAACTCCATGCAAAAGCTGAACTCAATTTATGAACTGAACTTTTTTCAATAAGAAAAGCTCAAAATCTGTTTACTTGACATTACATGTATTTGACTCTTCGGACTGAAGCTTGGCGCCTCAACATCTCATAGCGATCTCTTTGGACAATAAGCTACTACATACATGTGTTCAATCATCGGGAAAGTGTTGGATATAAAATATGTATTTCAATTTGATTTTGAACCCCCATTCTTTTATCCTCAATTTGATTGACAAAGTGCAGGGAAGAGCGGTGGTTGGATTCAAAGACCACGATTGGATAGGCCTCAGTTCGTCCATTATGAAGCATCAACTGTGCACATAAACATTAGCAAGAGGTGCTCCTCGAACAAATTGCCTCCTCTCTTCTCCTGCATGTGACACAGAGGCACTCTCCTGAATTAACATTTGCAATAGAGGAGAAATAGATATCTGAACAAAGAAATATTACATGAGAGATGACATAATAAACATTGTATTTTTGTTTCTGGATATGTGAAAAATCGCTATAAAAATTGATCCTTAATTGCGAAATCTAGGTGAATTATTAACAAAACAAAGTTTGGCAATGGGACAAAAGAATCGTGAGTTGAGCATTTTAAGAAAAGTTAAATCGAGTATAGAGGTTCATGATAGCATGGATACTTCAGCAAAGTCTGAACAAAAGCTGAATGTAATCAACAAAGATTTGGCATCAAGACAAAAGAATACCAGTTCAACTTTCAAAAATTTACAGCGAGTATTTGAGTTCCAGAATAGCATGGATTCTTGTAATGAACTCGTGACTCAGTTGAAAGAGGCGAATACCATGAACCATTACATCTTATTCTTAGCACAATCGAAACGTTAATAAAGAACTATTACATGTATATTCATAGCACCTAACATCCCACCATCACATTGCTAGTAATGTCCATAAAAAATAGTTTCACCCATTTGACAGTATTTAGTGTACATGAATTCTCTTGTTTTATGCTTCACTTGAATCTCCCTTACAATGGGGATCAAAACATATGTAAGCAATCAAATAACTTAAATCCATTGGCAGAGAAGAACATGAGAACTACAAAGTATCATCCACCATGACACACAATTAGGCATATAGAATTGCTCATGAAATACAGCAAGGCTAATGGATCTACCACTATGTGGAGAAGATGGATAGTACTGTAATAAAATCCTAGCACATCAGCATAACTAAATGATTAATTGATAGAACTTTGTAATGGACGTAATGTCTTCACTAACTGCTCACCAAATACAAATTGTTAGACTGGAAGAAATATGTATCTTGCACAGTCATAACAGCTGACAAAAAAAATAGCAGAAAAAAGAGTAATCGTAGATCAACCACAATTTGACAGCAAGATTTGGCAATACAAATGGAATTCTGATTACCCAGCAAAGATGGGGAAGGACCGAAGGAGAGAAGGTAGAGGAGATCACACCTCAGGTCTGTGCGACCTGGAGTCGGGGCGAACGCTGACAACAGCAGATCTGTCGAATAGTTATTGAATGTTACTAAAGCAAGTAGACATAGCGCAAATTCCAACTCATTTCATCATGTCGTTGCTCTAATAGAATGAGCGTGCATTGCATAGAAAAGAAAAGAAAGATTACTGGCTCATTTTACCAGTTGTTTGCTGTCCATGTCGATGTTCGGTATGCATTCATGGTTTGATCCCTCAATCCCTTTCTAACTGAAAGGAACAATATGATTCAATACTGTTGTGTAAGTAAAAAATAACTATGGAAATATTCTGATACTGTGATACATACATTTTCTATGCATTTTGCTGAAAATATCCATGCCTCACATGCAAACACACAGGTAAGTGAACAAGAATAATCAAACTGTAACTTCGATGGGTTTCAGTAGATCATTAAGAAGAATATTCAGTTGGGGCTAATGACATAATATATTCTGATAAGTAGGTTGGATTTATTCTTATAAGTAATGATAATTAACCATATATCTTTCAGATAATAAAGTCCTAGTCAAGCCATTGGAGACCCAGATTTATATTGTAGAAAAAAAGGCATCAACATGACATAAATAAAAAAGGAGATTCAGAGTGTGACAACACGTATAATGTTGAACAAAATTATTAGCCACTGATAATGTGTATCCGGAACAGATCGATGAGAAGCTCATGACACACACAAGATTGAATGTAAGAGAATAGATCTAAATTGCACGTTCTATCAGCCAACCCATGGAGAATGATGGGGCGGACAAAAAGGTCTTGGACTATTGACTCCTTGTCTGTCAAGGAGGCTGAGCAATGGAGGAACATAAAATTCCTGATGGATATATGATAGATCATACATAGCATATAGGTGTTACAGGAAGTTGCCAACAGGGATCCGACGCTAACCTGGTACCACGGTGAGGATCAGGAAGGGCTGGGATTTTCCAGTGGAGACGACATTGGAGCTCGCCGATGCCACCAGCCTCCCCGCCACCACCCTTGGTAATTGGTCTCGCCGGCATCGCAGAACTCCCCAAGTCAATCGGTCACCCAAATGAAAAAGACAAATTCAGGCCCAAACACAGCAAGTACAAATCACCAATCGCACCCTCACTAAACCAATACTAACGGAAACAAGCACACAGAGATGCAAACCCACCAGCACATCACAGAGGAACCATAACCAAAAAAAGGAATGTAGAGCACGGGATCGAAGAGGAAAAACAGAGGGACAAACAACCTGCAAAGCACATGCAGAGACGCCGCAGGGCCGACGGGAACATGCAACGGACCGACCGACGATCTTCCAGATCCAAGAAACTGAGAATCAGACCTGCAAAACAAGAGAATAGACGAATCTAAGATGATGAACAAGCAGAGAAGAGGTGCCCAGACCGGCAGGATGAAAGGAAGGAAGAAAAGAGGTAGAGAGGCCACGCCCGCTACAGACGCGAGCAGAATTCGCACGGAATCGAGCGGCAGCGCCATAGCAGCATCGACAGGGCCGACGGAAGAGTGATACCTAGAGCTGCAAGATCCGAAAAAACAACAAGAGAGGCAGAACGGCCCCGGTCGCGGCGGCCGCGAGCACCACTCGCATAACCGAGCGGCGGCGCAATATCCGGCGCCGGCGGTGCGTCTCGAAGTACGATCCACCAGGGAAGGAGACTGAGGGGAATGGGGTCGTGCTCGCAGTCGTTTTTTGTGAGCACAACATGCATGGCGGCGGTGGAGCTCACGGGAGGAGGAGCAAGCGGCGGCGGCGGAGGAGGAGCTCCAGGCGAGTGGCAGCGTCGATGGATGCTGCGGCTAACCCTAGGCGGCGCTCTGTCGCGAGAGGAGAAGGAGAAGAGAGGAACGGGTACTGTTTCACTTGGCGGTGGCAAGAGATGTAATATTTCTGAAATCGTGGGGATAACGAGGAGACATCAAATTTATCTGTCGCTGACCTGTGGGCCCATGTCGAATTCTGAGACACTGATCTGCGGGCCGAATCCGAGGATGAACCACAGGCCAGGAATCCAAGCGAGCTTAGATATGTTAGAGATGCGTGTATGCACTTGAATAAATGGAAGTCAAGGAGCAGGCTCAATTCGGCCTTGCAATCGAATATGTACATGCATGTACGTACATGCATGAATGGGCCATGTGCCATGCACCTAGTCAAAAGGTCAAGGATGATGGGCCTGGGAAGACCGACACGGCCACGTCCGTCAGGAGTGCATGGATCAAGACATGCACGTACGCACCCGCGCCAAGACTCCAAGGCGGCGGCGCATCTTCGTCTCCCTTCTGCCAATAAATAGTTAGCCGCCGTTTAGGGTTAGACTCGGATTTTGTTTAGCTAAAAGACTGCCTAGCATATTGCTGCATCTTCGCGTACTCGATTTGTATCCAACGACCAGATTAAGACCGCTTACGGAATCCCACATTTTCAATAAAGTTCATCTTATATCCGCAATTCTTGATTGCATTATTGGTTTTTACTTGTTCCTCGATCACAGGTAGAACTAGACCTATTGGTCAGGCCGATCGTGCATCTGCAGGATCGGTAACCTCGGGAGATTGGTTTAGCGATTGCATTGACGCTGCGTACGTGTGCGTAGTAGTCGGATCGCCAAGGTTGAACTCCACCAGAATCGACGTATCATCATCTCATCGAAAGATCGGACACCTTTGCCCTATCATGTGAGATTTACGTAATGATACTGTATTCATTACAAATTTAATTCCAATGGTGTCACTTTTTATGCCATATTACTCAATAGCTTGGTTAGCATGTTGATAAAGCTTAAATCTGAAGGTGCTTGTTCGTGGTCCGCCTCACATTTGTGAACTAGCATACAATGAGTATAACCTAATATTGACAAGTTTTTAGAGTCAGCGACAAGATCAAACTCTCCAATGGAGTTTTGGCACTTAGCAATAGAAATTGAATTCCTTCACATATCATTACAAGAAATTTATAGACAACTTATTCAATGGAGACATGAATGAGCATTTACAAAAAATAATTACTCCCTCCGATCGTATTTGGTTGTCGTAGAGTTAGGAACGTGTAGGCAAAACTTTGTGGAGCCCCGCGAGAACTAAATCAGATCGGAGGTAGTACTAACAACCAAAATATTTCAAATTAGGAAGCCTTGGTATACTCTACACGTGTACTTTTTTTCTTACATCAATTCATTGTTCCACTAATAATTGAATGAACCTAAACCATATATATAGTATAAAATCTAGGCAACTAATTGTGGAATTAACTGTTAGCCACCAAAGATGACTTTTCCCTTTGAATAATTTAGTAGAATACAATTATATTATTAAAATTGTCTATGGTAGATTATGTATCCAAGTATGTAATGAATTGGAGGTGCATCATGCATGCGACAACACTAAACCAATTACCCTAATAAGCCTTGATGTAAAAAAAATCATAATCATGTTAAGAAAATCACATCAAAATATTATACAAAACTCACTTCTCGTTGTTGTATATCCATGCTGCTCACTCCATCAACATTATGTGCTTCTATGGTACCACTTCTGCTGTTACGTAATATTGGAACTGTTCCTGCCGGGCATTCAATAATAGATGGTTGCACTTCTAACACAGAATGTGGAAACACATGTTCGATGTCCAACCCAACAGGGAAAGAACTTGGTTGCATCTGTTTGAAAATAAAACTTGGTTACCTTATAATCAATTATTTCTAATACACGTAGAATCCATACAGAACATGGTGAGACTTAATAAATTACTGAAAAACATATGACAAAAGGTGTATGTTTCACTTCTAATCCTAATCTTTCAATGTTAAAAAGATATACATAAATTCTGAAACAAGAAGGGGAAAAAAGCTAATTTATAAATAATGTAATCCAAATCAGAGTAAGCATGATAAAATAAAGATTATATTCTACTGCCTACCACACATGGATTTGAGTGAAGGTACCATCCATATATGTACCCAAACATGAACCAATATAAAATTCATAAAATCAAGAATGTATAATATTTCATGACAGTACTTTACCTGAATTTTGTGGTCTTTCAACCGTAGGTGGTTAAATGATGGTTGCGCATTTACATCAATGCAGTCATAGACATCTCCACCTCTAACCTATGCTTACATGTCCTCTGCTTGTTAGCCACAAACATGATGCTAAATAAACGAAATAAGATGCATATTACCTCATACCTGAATGGTTTTATTGACGGGTCGGAGCCTTTTATAGCTTATACCTTCTCCTTTGGTGACTAGAACAAGCAACGACACAAGAAGGGTCAATCTAACAGCTTGTTTTCCTTTCATTGTGAAAAAACCGTAGTGTGAATTACATAATGCTTATAGCACTATATATATGCGCTTAATGGTACAAATAATTATAATGATTTCCTAAAGATTTCATATATTCTATGTACATACAGAATATTAATTGATTAATATATGATTACTCTTGGCTTTAAGTACACAATATTCAAGGTGTTAAGTATAAAAGATTTAGTCCACTTGATACTTGGGAAATCTTCATAGGTGCCAAGTTTGGTACGATGAATATCATTACAATTAATTTCTGTGATCCTCCTACTATGTAAATTGCACGAAGAGAATAACATAAGAACAGTCTCATGCGAAAGTAAAACCATATTCATCTACTTTATGAAGAACAATTTTTTCAAGAGTAACTCGATTATAAGAATATAAAGGTGCAGAAAGGAGATGTAATAAATATATCAAGCAAAATAGAAAGTATCCAAAAACTGAAAGATACTGGTAGTTCTAATGACTTCAATTGCCAATTACTTTTACATTGTGTCGACCATGCAAATTTTAACCAAGAAAACTAATGCAGCTTGCAAAGAGTAAATGTCCCGGGTAACTGTAATTGGCTGTTCGAGCATACAGAACAAATCAAGTAAATTCAGCCAAAACCACTTTTCTATGTGCAGAAAGATGGAGAGGCATTGATAGGACCAAAACTATAAAACATGTGGAGGCTGGATATACAGAAGGTACGAATGTACGATGCAAAGATCATTTTCTTCATCTACCACTAGATGAACGGATCATGTAGTAGACACTAGACAGAGAAATTAAACGTGTTTTGGATCATTAGCTCAAGTAGCTTAGCTAGCTAGGCTACACGAACTTGTTTAAGCTATATATAGCCTACCTAGTCGAGGTTACTCGGTTTATTTAGCTAGTTGGTAGTACAATAGTAAAATTTGAGTACGTCTTAGAGGCAGTTGCTTTACTTCCTACCATGGCAGCAGTTGAGCACTGTATTTTCTCGTTTCTTGCCCAAGAAAGGAGAGACGGACTGGTAAAATTTCCTCTGCGAAGTAATTTTTGTTGAAACAGGTAGCTCTCATATAACACTTACTAACATTATAGCCTATGGAAAAGAAACAAAATGATTAAGACTTACCAGGTCGCACAAATGCAAGTGATCAAGAGGGAATACACCTTTTTCAGGAGGTACAGGTCTCGCTCCACTATTTCCACGAAACGCGCTACGTGTGAGAACTGATATCACACAAAGTTATTCAGAGGTTGATATATTAGTATCATGTTGGCCATTGTCAGATGTCTTAAACTAACAAAAGTAAACTATAAAACCTACATAAGCACATCAGGAGGCAGATGTCTGATATCGGCCTGTGCAATGCTCGAATTAATTCTGCAGTGACCAACCTGGCCAGCGCGGGGCGGGGACAAAGTACGTTGGCGGCACTCCGTCGAGAAAGCACGGGCACGACAATTGCTTACAAATGGCTCGAGGAATGGATGAGCAAACTGGACTGGGCCTTCCGATACTGCACGGGTTTGAACAAGCCAGGTTAACCTCAAACTTCCCCACCATCTTCCACCGATCCATCCCAGCGATTTCACCACCAACATCTCCTAATCATGCGGGCTGAAGCTTCCATGACGTATGTTGCTACTTGATGTTCAGTTCAATAAACGTAAATCTGAAATTGTATGTTTTTACTGTATCTTTTCATCTGTTGTCGACAACAGACAGTTTCAGGTTCAGTTAGCTAGTGTTTTAGCCATTGTTTCAATTAGCTATTTTCTAGCGAGCGAGGACACGATCTGTGCGTTCCGTTCCATCGTGGTAGGATCGAGTGCCACACTAATAGGTCATGGGATGTCACGATCCAGCAGATGCTAGTGAGCCTCGATCGTAGGATGAATAAATACAAGAGAAAAAGAGAAAACAACTGGTCTATGATCTGGATGTTCTTTATGAAAGCAGCCCTTTTAAATCCTTCCGAAGCGAAATGCCCGCTACCCATCTGTGGGGCGTTTGATGAGGCGGTCGGCCCCTGAACTATTCCTCCCCAGAATGCAAAATCACCTTTGTCGTTGATGAAAGTGAACAGTGCACTTGGCCAATATCCAATCGGGGTGTTCGGTTTACCATATGTCAACCACCAATTCTTTGACTTTGGGTCCTAAAATACATCAAAATTATAGGGTAAATGCATGTTCAAAATCTTAGACAGTAGGCTACTTAATATATATGACGATGTAGTTGGTTATGCACATTAAATAAATCAAGTGAATACTAATTTGCGCAAAAATCATTAGTACATGCTACTTTAGAAATCACAAGAAAATAAGAGAATACCTTGAAAAGATGAACTTTTATTACATATTGTGGTCCATCATAGACTGAAACATGTTGTATTCTTGCTCCAAGACCAAACTTGCTGTTGACTTGCACGAAACCACGACAACTGTTATCAATGCATGACTTTTTTTCTAGGCCTTCAGTCTAGAAAGTTTGTTCAAACGTCAACAAAACACTATATTAATTTCATTACCAAAATTATATGACCATAATATCATGTATAAAAAAGAAGAATGCATTACCCAAGCAATATGAAACCTAACAAAGTTGTCACCACTCAGGCTGGGATTTACTTCAAGACCAACACCTATCCTGTCCGTGTGTTCTCCTCCTCCATTATTAATTTGTACCCATGATGCACTAAAATCCTTACTATCTTTATTCACCTTTGGCTAAAAAACACTCAGTGTAGCACTTACACCATATACCTCATCATTGTACTTGATGCCTGCCACCTACAGGAAAAAAAAATTAACGCGGTAAATGAGAAGGCTTAATATTATGTATTATGTATAGAACCATAATATATAGGGTATAAACCCTCTTCTCCAACGTGTAAGGGGCCCAAATATAATTATAATATTAAATTATGGGTCATGTGATGATGAGGACATGATTAGCCCGGATACGACCAAAATTATTATTCACAAACACATTTTTCAGGTGAATTCAAGTAGTAATTATAAAGTCTATTATCCTTTTATTATGAACAACATTACTATACCTGATTTTATTATTGGCATGATTTTAGGATATCTATAAATACCAAGGGTGAAGATGAGAGATCAAACTAGAAGTGAGTACGTACAAGATGAGGGCTATGTGTGTATGCACTTGAATAAATTAGTAACTATATAAAAGCTGGCCGATTTCGCGGCCTCTCCGCGCTGGAGTCACTGTAGAACACTGTTCACAGCTACAGTGTTCTACAGTGTTCGATCTTGGCCGGCGCTCGCCTATCGGACGGTCCGCGCGCACCTACGTGACGTTTTTGCAAAAACATCCCTCGTTCCCGCAAAATAGCTCCGTGACCCATCGTTTTACGAAGAAAAGGACTAATATGAATTTACACAAAAAAACAAGGACTTTTATGAAAAACGTGCACAGACCTCCCCCGCCCCTCCTTCTTCTCCGCGCGTCGCCGGAATCGCTGGCGCCGCCGACACGCCGCACGGCCGCCACGCTCCTCCCCGCACCAATCTGAGCACGCACGGTGGTTCGCCGTCGGCCGCTCTTCCTCCTTGTTGACGGACGCGTGCCGGGATGCTGTGCGCGCGGCGGAATCGTCACCGGCGTCCGCGCTATCCGCCGCCGCATTTCGACGTCGCCGGCGACGCTCCGGCCACGAGATGCGGCCGCGCCGCCATCTGCGGGTAGCCCGCGTCGAGCCGCGGCCGACGCGCGCACCCCTGCTTCCTACCTCGCTCGGACGCAGCCGCGCCCTCGCCGTCGTCGCCACGGCAGCCCTGGCCACAGCTGATGTCAGCGCGACGTCAGCGTGGGGCCAGGCTGTCAGTTTTTTAAAAAAAAAACTGAAAAACGCAATATTCCAGACAGGTGGGCCCCACTGCCTCACAGAAATTCCAGAAAATGAAAAAATTACAAATTCATTAGCTTTAAATTTACACACTATAAAAATGCAGAAAAAAACAAAATGGACACAAAAATGAATGCCGTCTATTTATGCCACAAGATAAAATTTTAAAATTTAAATATCAAAATTTAAAATACCTTCCAGAACTTAACATTCTGTAAACGTTAAACCATTATAATCTGAATATCTTCCCGATTTAACGACTTTTTAAAATCCAACCAACTTTTAACCGCATACTTTTTTATAATTCCAATCATTTCCAAAATTAAAGAGTTTTCAAATGTAAGCATTTCCAAATTTAAAAATATTCCCCTTAATTACATTGAATCAAATTTGATGAATGCTCACAAATTGCATTCTCCCTAATTATATCTGGAGATATTCGAAATGCCAAATTGCTTCTTTTCGTTTACATGTTTTCATTTTTTTCTATTCTCTTTTCTTTTGCTTCGCCTTCTCCCATTGTCACCAAACTTACATATTTATTGACAATTCATCTCCTTACAAATTTCACATTTCAATTTGGAATCATACTTGACAATTTCAATTACACTAACATATTTAGAGGTAATAAAACTTAAAATTCTCTAATTATGTAGTTAAATTTTAAAATGCATGCCTTAATAACTATTCAAATAAAATTCAATTCCACTTTCCCTAATTATGAAAATAACTTCAATTGAATTTAATGCATGCTCACTTAATGTATTTCCACCAATTGAATTAAATTTAATATTTAAGAAAACCCTTAAACACATTATATAAAACTAAAAAGATTAATATTTAGAAATAGTACTACAGATGAGCTTCTTACAACTATGCAGCTAAATTTAATAAATATTCAAACTGAAATAAACTTTCTCTAATTTGACAGTTAAATTTAAATAAATGAAGAAAAATATCACAAAATTCACAACAAAAGAAAAATTGCTGACTACTTATGACATACGATCCAATTTCAAATACGAATATTTGAAAACTACAAAATACTTTTAAAGTCGCACATTTCCAAAATTGAAATTTACCACGCGAGCGCAACGTATGCTGCAAGGAAAAAAAAATCAAAACTATCGCAACAATACAAATTTCGAAGTATAAAAACTTCTTTAACGGAAAACTTTATTTGCATTCCCAATTTTCCGTAATCAATTAGTTAACATGGTGGTCAACCGTATTATGAAAGACAGAAAAAAATCATTGCCTTATCAAATTCTCTATTGAACTGTCAAAAAGAAAGGGTACGACAACAAAAAAGACCCTCTTTAACCTGAATTCTAATTAATTGGATATCTCGCATAAGGAATTGAAGAAAAACGCGACGTTTTATTCCAAGGAGTTCCCAACAGAGTTTAGAGCATGATGTCAGTTGTTGACCCACAACTCAGATTTCTCTTTTTCAGCAACAATTCCAGAAATTAGTAGAATTTCCGACAAGTGGGCCCACTTTAGGGTCTAAGCTTTGAATGTGCACATTTTCAAATTTGAAGTTTTTCCACCAAGTATTCACAAATATGACAATATATGAACATTAAAAAAAATAAACGTTAACTATTTATGCCATACGATCAAGTTTCTAATTTGGAAACTTCAAAAATTTCAACGCCTTCCATATCTGAGCATTCAAAAAACGAAAAAAACATACAAATAGCTCCCCACTTTCACCAATTTTTGAGATTCAAACAAATTATAAAGCAATATCTCCAAATATATCCATTGGAAAAATACGAGTAATGTATCAGAACAATCAAAAAAATACAGACAAACTAATAATGCTAAAGAAATTTTTTGAAATATTCAAATGTCCTCACCATTTCGATGTAATTCAAATGCATCTTTCCTAAATTAAATTAAATATTGCCGCCGAAATACAACACATGTTCAACCATTTGAAACTACTAAATATTTGAATATTATACAGAGTGTATCAAAAATGCTTACAAAAAATGCTACCTACTCATAACAAAATAAAAAATATGTTTGCAAACACCAATTTACCAACATTTGGATGAATATTCCGATATTCCATATAATATATCAGAAATACTCAAAAAAAAAAGGGACATACTTACAGCAAAATACAAATACATGTAAACATTTCAATTTGGCCAATATTTCGACACCATTCTACTAAACTTTCCCCGAATGTACAATCAAATTCAAATGGATTTCTCTAATTTCAATTCAATATTGACGTCAAAATACAAACAGGTTTAAACATTTCAACCCACTAAATATTTTAAAATTCTACAAAATATTTCAAAAATGCTCACAAAAAAAATGCTACCTACCTATAACAAAATAAGAACATGTTTTAACATTCCAATTTGTCTAACATTTTGGTGAACAAAAAATATACTCCCTCCGTCCTAAAATAACTGTCTTAGATTTATCAAAAATTGGATGTATCTAGACATGAAACAAGTATAGATACATTCACTTTTGGACAACTTTGAGACACTTATTTTGGGACGGAGGGAGTACATATTGTACAAAAAAAAAAACACCAAGGACGTGGCGTCACGCCACGCAAAATTCAACTAGTGGAAGTCAAGAAGCAGGCTCAATTCGGCCTTGCAATCAAATATGTACATGCATGTACGTACATGCATGAATGGGCCATGCCATGCACCTAGTCAAAAGGTCAAGGATGATGGGCCTGGAAGACCGACACGGCCACGTCCGTCAGAGTGCATCGATCAAGACATGCACGTACGCAACAGCGCCAAGACTCCAAGGCGGCGGCGCATCTTCGTCTCCCTTCTGCCAATAAATAGTTAGCCGCCGTTTAGGGTTAGACTTGGATTTTGTTTGGATAAAAGACTGCCTAGCATATTGCTGCATGTACTCGATTTGTGTCCAATGACCTGATTAAGACCGCTTACGGAATCCCACATTTTCAATAAAGTTCATCTTATATCCGCAATTCTTGATTGCATTATTGATTCTTACTTGTTCCTCGATCGTAGGTAGAACTAGACCTATTGGTCAGGCCGATCGTGCATCTGCAGGATCGGTAACCTCGGGAGATTGGTTTAGCGATTGCATTGGCGCTGCGTTCGTGTGCGTAGTAGTCGGATCGCCAAGGTCGAACTCCACCAGAATCGGTATCATCATCTCATCAAAAAATCGGACACCTTTCTCCTATCAAGTGGTATCAGAGCTCAGGTTGCTCGGTGAGAAAATTTATCCCTAGATTAGATTTGTTTTTCATACCTACAGTACACGAAAAAGCCATACAAAAAATATTTAGATTAGTTCATCCTTATCCCAAAGACAGTCTTAGCCTTTTCGTCGAATCACTTGGTTTTTGTTTTGTTGAATTTTTGTTGCATCGTGTGTCGAGTTCTAGTCACGTTCTTCACGCTGCATCCACCTACATCTTCCACCGTGTTGTCATATTCCGCTGCCATTAATTTCTTCCACCTCCGTTGTCGCCACTCTTTTCCGTCATCAGAGTTCACTCTTCCAATATTTTTTTTTGTTTCTTCTCCATTTCCATAGCCGCCAGCCCCATTCCCCGTATAAAAAAAAGAGAAGGAAAGTTTGTTCTCAGATCGGTAGATCCGATCTACGTATTTTTGGAAGGAAAATATCGGTTTGTTTGGAAAGAATATTTTGTTTGCACCTGATCCTGTTTACGTTTGGAAAGTTTGGATCGGACAAAAAAAAAAGAGGAAAGATAAGATCTTCTTGGAACTTGATCCGTTTCCAACTCATAAAGATTGCGGGTGTCACGTACGTAGTACCATATCTGTTGTAAGTTTGATCGGTAAAAAAAAGAAAAGGAAAAAAAATAGCCGATCAGTTTTGGTCCTACGACCTGTTGTGTCGTTTCTTCTGGTACAAGATTCCGATTGTAATTTTGTTCACGTACCTGGAAAAGCCAGGTGCAGTTTTGTTTCGATCGGCCGGCAGAAAAAAAAAAAAGGAAAGGAGAAAATAAATTTGCCGATCCGTTCTTACTCCCGTACAGTTTGAGTTTGCAAGAATCTGTTTCCCATAACTCCGCTCCATACTTTTGTCCAGATATCCGTTCACATCCCTAGCGCGTGAATTTTATTTGTGTCTTAGGCTCGCGTCTCTAGCACGGTTTAGCCTATTACCAGCACTTGACAACTTTGAACGGATTTTCAGCTTTACATTGACTAACGTGGTTTTGGTCTTTTCTCCACATATATATAAGCCTACCTACAACTCCACATATTTCTACTCCGTGCAATATACGTTCGCCTGGCAATCGCTTTGTCCAATCTTTGGAGTGCTGATTTTTGTGGTTGCCGTGACACCCTCCTGCGTGGTAAGGACCTTGTATGAGCTTTATATTTTGCTTGACGGATTATGCGACTTGCCACCACATACTAGTAGTTAATAGGAACATATATACTTGTGATTTGTTTCTTGTTTTCTACTAATCATGACTGGTTGCGGCGTTTAGAACTTCTTGGGCTTCGTCTATAGTTGGAGATTTGCCGCCACCTACAACAACACAACAGCCATCACGCGAGGTACAACGACTTACCCATGCACATGATCAGGTTATTGTTTCTACACCACCATTTGCGGGTCGTTATAAACCTGATTTATATATTGAATGGGAAATTGAGATTGATGCTTTATTTGTGTCCCATGATTTTTCTGAGCGTAAGAAAGTAAAAATTGCAATTAGTACATTCACTGATTTTGCTTCTGTTTGGTGGAGTGAATATTGTCGTGTATATCCTGATTCTATACCTACTACTTGGCATGATTTGAAACTTGCTATGCGACATAGATTTGTTCCATCCTATTATACCCGTGCCATGGTTAGGAAATTGGAAAATTTTAAACAAGGTAGTAACACCGTAAAAGAGTATTATGATGATTTAGAAACTACTTTGTTACATTCGTTTTTAGAGGAAAATGAAGAAGATTTCATGGATAGGTTTTGGCGAGGTTTAAACAATGATATTCAGGATCTACTAATTCATGAAAAGTGTTATTCTATGCCTCGTTTGTTTCGTTGCTTATAAAGCTGAACAAAAAATAAAGAGACGTGTTGCCACTAAGACAAACGAACGTGGGGTGCATAATCCACGAGTTGAGTCGTTTGTTTCCTGTCACTGCTACCATTGCACCTATTATGGAAACCACATACGCTGTTTTGAGCACTACCCCACCTCCAACATGGGCACCATCGTCACCGACAGTACCTACACTATCTGAGTCGGACATATACCATAATGATAAAGGTGCTGATGGTATCACTCGACATGATTTTGATTTATTTCCTAGAGATTTAAATAATTCTTTTGTTGCATTTCCTGTTGATTTGGTCACTCCACCTATTTTCGAGGATAATATTGCTGAGTTGAATTTACCTTTGATCAAATAATTGATATGCCTGCTGTTTTGAGTGCACCTATTGCTGAATTTAATTCATCCATTGATATGAGTGCACCCGATGAAATAATTGTTGCTGCACATAAACCATGTGCCCTGATGCTTAACTATGCTTTGGATCATATAAAATTGATTAGGAATGACGAAGTGTTAGCTAGAATTTCTTGTGAAATACTTTGTTTTCTGTTCCAATGGGTCCACCTATGTCTTTGTCACATGCTAGGAATAAAATTTCTGAAATCACATGCTTGCGTGCGTTGAATAGCGCTTATGCCCCAGATTTACCTTTTAGTTGATTGGTGATTATGATACTAATGATGAATTTTGGTGCATATAATTTGTATCACGTCCTGACGACCTTGCTGTTTTAAACGAAAATAATTTGTTGCATGTATTCATAGCTTGTTGCATGATTCCTTGTCTAAACAAGTTGTGGTTAGAATTTTTGATACCTCAAATTTTTGTTTACCAATGTTGGGATGGTTTAATGATGGGCATTGCAATATTAATATTATGACTAAATGCTTCACTTATATATGCAAACTGAGTTGCACTTTTCATGTGGTTAAATTCTCGTGATGATTCTTTGGCTTCATATTTCATAATGCATGGCAATCACCTCCGGATAAATATGTCATATGAGCAACAATTACGAGAAATAAAAATGGTTGACATATACATCTATCATGCGTATACCTTGTCTCTTTTGTTGTCCCTGTTTCAGAAGAAACAGCGCCGAGGAGGCTTACTTGTCAAGAAAGGAGGATGATGAGGACATGATTAGCCCGGATACGACCAAAAATTATTATTCACAAACCATTTTTCAGGTGAATTCAAGTAGTAATTATAAAGTCTATTATATTTTATTATGAACAACATTACTATACCTGATTTTATTATTGGCATGATTTTAGGATATCTATACATACCAAGGGTGAAGATGACAGATCGCCCCCCTTTCCTCTCCCCGATACAGATCTGAGAGGCGATTTTGAGAGTCCACCGTCGGTCCACCTCTTCCGCCGGTGAGGCGTGGGTTCCCTCCCCTCCGTCGGCTGCTCCGGCGGCGGGAGGGTGGGGGAAGCCCGTCTCACGGCGTGTATTCATGGTAGGGCTTGGCAGGTGTCCGGCCGGCGGCGCTTCGGAGGCGGAGGTGCTGTTGGTTCGTCTGTTGTCCGCGCAGATCCCCTCCGGCGGTGGCGTTCCCTGGGGCTTCACCGACCTGCGCGCGATTTTCCCTGCACCACGGCCAGAATCCAGGTATGCGGTGGATCTGGATGCAGTTCAATAAGAGGATGATACAGAGGTTCTTCGCGGCGGCGCCGGCGTTCCCGGCAGTAGTCTCTTCGGGGCGGTGCTCGGTGACTTCCTGTCTGCGGTGTGGTGGGCTCCGGCGATCCAATGTTTGGGGAGCTTCAGCAGCGGCGCGCCATCGTCAGCTCCGGCTCGTG